>LPNX011191648.1:288161-381950 GCA_001517045.1 Pseudotsuga menziesii
CAAATAACTTGGCTTCTCAAGAAGGGTCACGATCTGGTTAAGATAGGTCGCTGCTCAGGAAAATTAAGATCATGAGCTGCTCAGGCAAAGATCATGATTTTGTAAGAGATAACGCTGCTCCAATTAATGACCACAGTAGTGTTAAAGAAGATTGCTGCCCAGATTTGATGAGCCCTCAAGGAAGGTTACGCTGCTGCCCCCAATGAAGAGATGGGTCTCTCTCTTCAATAGTAATGATGCCCACGATTATAATAAGATTCCATGCCACAAATGGGGAAAGGATTTGCTGCCCCTCACCTCAAGCACTGCCCACAGTAATCTCTTGCCCTGAAATATAATAAATAAGCCCACATCTTTAATAGAGACTTAGTGATATGGATGGATTATAGATTATTACTGACTGTTATTTCCCATATATAAACGTCGATAGAACCATTCCCTTTCAATCCAGTTTGCGCTGTTTCCATCTCCGAGACAAAGCATCCCATTTCTCTGGTGTGCTTATTATTATCTGGCCCTTTTCAAGGAGCTTCAAATCAGTTGCAGATTCACCTGTCAGCTCAACTACTTTCAGTTCCAATCCTTTGCCAAATTTCTGCTCCCAATCCCGATATCGCTCTTTGGCAAGAGCTTCTATAGGATCAATATAGACACATCGAAATACACTGTCTGTGCCTTTTTGATGCAATCGTAGTAAAGCAAACTCAGCACAGATAGTCTTACCGCTACCAGTAGGTGCTGCAACTAAAACATTATCATCTGAGTTATAAAGCACAGTAAATACCTGAGTTTGAATAGGATTGAAGTGTCTAAACTGTTGATAAAGTGCTTCATATGAGGGATTTCTTAACGCAGACACAGGAAGTGGCTGCAAGTCTAGCAACTCAGTTGGAGGTGGGTATTTCTCTGGCAAAATAAGATGTCTAAATGAAACTAGCAATATTGTCTGTGACCCTAACCACTTACGACCATATTTTTTTTTTAAAAACTACAGATAGCGTCGCTATATCGACGGCTTGCTATGGAACTTTGCGACGCTTACTCGTCGATATAGCGACGCTTACTCGTGGAACTTTGCCACGCTTACTCGTGGAACTTTGCGACGCTTTTTCGTCGATATAGGGACGCTTACTCGTCGATATAGCGACGCTTACTCGTGGAACTTTGCGAAGGGTTGGGCTTTTTCATTCTAGAAAGGTCCGTCGCAATTGCGACGTATTCCCGTCGCTCTTGCCACGCAATTAACGGGTCGTCGCTATTGCGACGAAATGAGTGCCACGGAAAAAAAAACACTTAGACGTGGCAATATCCACGCTTTTCCATGGATATTGCCATGTTTTTCCGTGGCAAAATTGATCACTTGTACTAGTGTCTGGACCTAAAGCTTATATCCATATTGGCTGAAGCTCAAGGATGTATCAATATTCTTCTTGACAAGTATGGTAATTGTTCTTATTATATAATAGGCTAAGAATATTGAAAAGAAAATTAAGCATCTAGCATATAGGACAACCGTTCTTCAAATTCGGGGAAGAGATTCTAAACCCTGTATGCCTAGAATGCCCAACACATATCTTATAAATTGTCACTGGCCTTGTGAATGCTAACCATAGTAGTGCTAGATAAGCATTGTAACATAAGGCTCTGAAGTAAAATTCATGACCACATGTGTGGGTATCTCTGGGTTGATGAAGCTTCCTAGAGGATTAGTTCAAAGTCCAGACTGTGTTGTCTTATTTCTGTACTTTCTCATCATCATTACAGTCTGTGCTTGGGTGACTTGTCATTGGGGCTACCTATTTCAGGGTTGTGGGCATAAACATTTTCCCTAGATTACAGTATATAGTTTCCACATATAAAACTATAGGAAGCACTTTGAGATCCATATTTGTATTTCCTTTTTCATAGTTAAATTATATTTCCTTTCTTTATTTGATCTATTTAAATTTTTGTTCCAAGAATGAACTACTTGTTCAAGCAGAATTAGTAGAGTTTTACAACAAGTATCAATGGATCTAATATGAGAGGTGATGAAGTAAACCTGCCATACAAATCTCATAATAGTGGTGAAATTGTAAAGTTAGGATTAATCAGAACATTTATATTAGAAACCAACCTTGAAAACTCCTAGCAATACCAAAAAACCATAGCCAAGGCTTTAGCCATATTCAACAACAAAGTAACACCTGGTGAATGCAACAAAGTAACAAAAGCTATTGAATCATTGGATGCTCCAAAAATGGAAGAACAAAAGCTACAAAGCATGACTACACTAGTGCTGCCTTCTCCAAAGAAGAAATATGTTTCAAATTTAGCTTCAAGGAAAGTCAATTCAATTAGCATATCTCCTATCAAAGATTATGATGCACAAAAGGGTGAGGCTGAGAAATATGAATACAAGTCAAAGGGAATCAGGGTGAATAAATCTTGTGCGACCCCAACAAAGAAAAATAGAAGAGGCCTTAAGAAAGATCATGGGCACTCTGGCTCAGAGAAGTTTATCCAATTTAAAATTTGAGTTCTCCATTAGAAATATCAGAGGTGAAGAACCAGTGAAGAACATACCTCTTTCAATCTATGCCACGACTCTCCATGGTTTGGCTTCTTAGGACCTTGACGCATTTCTGTTTGACTTTGATGTCTTATGTCGTAGTTATGATTTTTTTCTGATGCACAGAAGTTGAATTTGCTTCTTGCCACATTGAAGAATGCAAGAAACAATATTGAGATGGCCCATGGGACTTGGAGGTCAAACCATTCATACATGGAAAGAAATTAAACAAGATTTCCACCAAAAGTACCAAGACTATTAAAACTCTAAATACCTTTGGGAGGATAATTCATGATGTAACAATGAAAAAATGAATATCTAGAAGATTGTGTAGAAATATTTCAATATAATTTGCAAAGATCTAGACATAATAATTTGGACAAAGAAACTCAAAGAAAAATTATGATTGGAGGATTAAAATATGAATATAGTGTTGAAGGTGAGTTGTCATTGATGTCAATAAGAGATATCTATGTCAATAATATCAAGCAAAGTAGCATTACAGTTTTTAGAAGTAAACTGATGATGTGGTAGAATAATCATTTGATGACAAAGATGTGGATGTTGAAAAGGAAGTGTACAAGATTAGCAGCGCTAATGAAGATAATATGACCACTATCAAAATTTGGTTTTTACAATCAACTGTGACAAGATCAGGCCTTGCAATCAACTGTATTCTATATGGAAATAAGGAGTTCAATAAATGGAATATTTAGGTATTATTGTTAAGAAGCAATGATTGTCTAAATAATTTCAACATTACAATATTGATTCATTACTGAAAGAGAATGAAATGACTACAGGAAACAAGATTTGGTACTACTGAAATCAAAGAGACATAACTACAGGAACTCAAAGTTTTGCTAATCGCATAGTGTGGACAAGACTCACTCTAACTACCAAAATATGCTACTCAGTGCTACCTTTGCAATATCTGTTTGACTAACACTAGGATTATAAACAAGGCCTAGACCATGCCAAGAATTATATAGTGCATAATTAAGGTTGTAAAAGGTGATCAGCCTAAGTGGCAGGCTTCCTAGTTTCCACAGCTATTTGTCCCTATTCTAAGATAAAAAAGCATCACACAATAGTCATTTTTAGACAAAACTAAATGCTAATGTCACTTCATTGCAGAAACCACAAATAAAGCACCAGGAAACCGAAATCAAAATGTCAATGTATACTTACCAGGTTTTTCCATTTATGATAGATCATTGTCATGTCCTGCTTTTTCCATTCTTGCAAGTCAAATATATTCATGCCATATGCCCATGTATAGGAATTTGGGTCAAAATCTCTCACAATAAGAGGATTTGAGAAATTCTGAGAAATTCAGAGGATTTGGAAAATGATTTGACCTTCACTGACCACATCACATGACCAAGGTCTGCTACCTAGACAGTATAAAGAGTGAAGAGATTTTCCCCTCAAACATTTTGTATCCCAATATATCCAGAGTTAAAATGATCTAGAATCACAAATAACATGACCTTATTAGAGATTAAAATACAGATACCCACTTGCAGATTGCCCATTTGAAAGGAATCCTTGTAACATTTGCATGAAGAGCTTCTTGAACATCAACATTGTTTAAATATTCATTTGTGTATACTTTAATACATGGATCATATCCACCGTAAAAGAACCTCATTGTTCTCCTTGAGACCTGCAAGTACTTTTCAAGAAAATTATAAAGTAAAAGGAAAAGAGAATTATAAAGTAAGCTTCCTATACTTTTCAAGAAAACCAATACTTTTCAATAAAACCAAACAAACATAATTTTCATCTCTTTCAACTTAACGCTCCATTATTCACTGCGTTCAAGTTGGTCCTCAAGAATCATCAAATGCCATGTAAAATAACAACATGATAAGGTAATGTATAGTAGATATCATCAATAAATAATCATAACCAATATTTGAATGAAGCATATACTCAGATTTTTCAGATTTGATCTTGTCACCGAAGGGACAAGTCAATATAGACAAACAATTTATGTGCCTTGTGAGAGATCCGGAGAGGGTTAAAGCATAAGCATACGGACAACATAATGACCCAGAATTATTAGTCAACAAGCACTTTCATACCCAGTACAGTCAATCTGTCAACATAGTCATGCTGGGTAAGGATGTAGTCACATACTGTAGAGGCACACAAGCATACTTTGCACAGTCATGCTTGAAAAAACACAGTCCACTAAACTCGCCTAATAAGTGAACTGGCCTAATGAATGAAGAATGGTCTAAGGAGAGATAAATTTGTTCAATAGTCACTCACAAAGCTCAAGTAAACCATTTTGGAAACTCCATACATAAATGCAACAACTCTTAAATTCACTCCCTAGATCTTTGAGATCAAATTTTCATCCAAATGGTGAAGATTACGTGCTTGGTAGAGCTTCCACAACTCAACAACACAATGAAATTGCAGCCATAACACTTTAAGCAACCTAAATCTCTCACATTAGTGTGAATAGGTATTGTAGCTCTAATGACAGGTAACTAAGAGAAATCGACAAGATGTTGGAAGGGAGGCATTTAATTTCACATCATAATCTTAATATGCATACTCCTTTTATCATCAACATTGTAGACCTATTCAAACTGATGTAGACAGTGCTATAATTACACTTACGCAAGTTTTTAGCTATGTAGAAGATATCTGATGACACATCCTTTGTTAACATAACACTGGACTGGTCACCTTTTAGTAAACAAGGCACATATACTATAGAAGGCATAACATGTTTTATAAATGTTATATAATTTGAAAAAAATGAATTATCAAACTTCATGTAACGACAATTAGTATTAAATATAGCTCTAAAATTACTCTTCTTCTATTAAATAATTTAGCTATGTAGAAGATATGCTATGAAATATTCTCTGTCAACATTGGATTGGTCACCTTTTAGGTTGTAAGCAAGGGTCATATAATAGGATACATAAAATGTGTTTTTAAGGTTATAATATGCCAAAAATGAATTATCAAACTTCATATAAAGACATCTAGTTCAGAGACTCTTCCAGATAGCTACATTGAGAGGTCAGATAACCAACTTCACCACCAAGATCAAAATACCAAGGAATACATCACATCTTCATCTTGAATTCAAAAGATGTCTAGAAGGGAATACAAGAAGAACCCAGTCATGGCTTATCCAGGGAGGCACTTATGGACCTGCCAAGAAACTGATACAAGAGGAGATCAACATATGCATCAGACATCCAAAGGATGTAAAAAATCTAAATTATGTCACTCTTGAAAAAATAAACATAAAAGATGTCAAAGAGAGTAGGTCAAGCTCAAATTAAAAGAGCTTCATCGATCCATTCCCCACTATTTCACTTTCACATATTTCAATGAATTGTAAGAGGCCAAATTCCATAGAGAGTGCCTTATTGGATAAGCCATCTGCCTTCTTGTTGTATTCTCTGTAGACATGAGCAAAATCAAGGGAAAGAAAGGATGATTCGAGATTCCTGATATTTTGACACCATCCATATTCCAGATTCTTGAGAAGAATTATCATTGTCACCAAAGAAACTACTCCCCTCACTTTGGTTTTAATCCAACACATGGAGGGCTTACCTAAGAGCAACTAAGTTGTAAAGATAAATGTAATTTCAGAGAGACTTAGGTTTCTACATCAACTATGAATGATTTCTTGTTGTAAATCAAGTTGATGTTAACTAAATGTTTTCAAAAAGATGTTAGTTGATGTTAAGTTGATTTTAGAAATGATGTTAAATGATTTCAGAACTTTTTTCAATGTTCTTTATTAGTGCATAGTTACAGTTCGAATATTAATTAATGTATGTGTAAATTCCCTCAAACTGTAGATCTGAATTCTTAATTCAATTACTGCTGTAAAACCTATGAGAAATGTGTCTTTTCAAACAGCTATGGTCCATTTTACAGATTTTGTAAGATCTTATCTCTGTCTAATACATTTCTAATACCAACATTTAGAATAGTCATGAAATTCTACACAAAGGAAAAACATTGGCTAAGATAGCTTGCTTCTCAGCATTATTGTAATGTAAACTGACTGGATGTTACTCTATGTTAACTATAAGAATGTTGTAATACATTATCCCTTTCTTTACCAAATACCAACATTTAGAACAGTCATGAAATTCTACATGAAAGTGTGCAGCATTGAAATTACTCTTTTAAATTGATTTTTGCATAATTATTTTTTCCTAGTTCTCTTCTGTTGAAATCCATGCTAGACAGGAGCGGTCTCCACTTGTGCTTGATTGATGATTGATATTTCAAACAATTTACCAAATACACTTTGACATCTCTTTTATATACATATGAAATATGTAGATGATGACTCCACTACATTTTGGGAAATAGGAAGGAATTCAAGTGTGTTGGCTGCACATGCTGAACATTGGGGAAAGGAAGTTATGATGGTTGTCCCCTTTGAGGGCACAGATTCAACAGAGGTTCTCTTCTTTACTTCACTAGAACAAACTTGTCATACTTTATTTTGTCTTTATATCATCTTATATCACAAATTTATTTAAATCAAGTATTCTTAAAAAAGGATATAATTTCTAAAGGCAAACTATAGTCTCCATCGCCAGCAGTGATTTGAGATTGCTGAATGTCTTCTCACAAAAAAATTTGGTGAAGATATTTGCTACTTGTTCTGAAGATGAACAGAAGAGTAGGTCAATGGTGCCATCATGCACAAGCTGTCTGATGTAGTCCATATGGATCTCAATGTGTTTGGTTCTCTGATTCTAAACTAGGTCATTGCAGATTCGAATGGTACTCTGATTATCACAATAGATAGTTGTTGAGTATTCTGATTCGAAGCCACACTCTCCAAGTAACCCCTACAACCATAAACATTGAGTTGTTGCATTTACAACTCCTTTGTACTCTGCTTCTGTAGATGAGAGTGCAATGGCACTCTATTTCTTTCTTGACCAGTTGATTGGCCCTTCAACAAGCATGAACACATATCCTGATGTTGACTTTTGATCTGTGTTGTCACCTACCCAATCACTGTCAGTAAACCCAATCAATTCAAGATCAGATTTAGCTTTGTAGAAGATCCCATGAGACGTTGTTCCCTGAACAAAGTTAAGGATCCTTTTGGCTGCTCTCCATTGGATCTCATGAGGCTGATCCATGTATCTTGAAGCCACACTTACTACATAATAAAGATCAGGTGAAGTATGTGTAAGATATAACAAACATCCAATCAATTTCCTATACAGTGTATTGTTTACCATAGGTGAAGAATCAGCTTCTTGAAGCTTAACTCTTGAAAGGAAAGGAGTCTTGATTGGCTTGCAATCCTTCATATTGAATTTGTTCAGCAAATCCAAGGCACACTTGGACTGATGTACTTTGATTCCTTCTTTGGTTTGAGCAATATCGAGCCCCAAGAATTGGCTCAATAAGCCCAAATAAGTCATTGAGAAGGCATGGTTCATTACATCCTTCAAGGAGGCAATTTCATCCTTTGAGCTTCCTGTAATGATAAGGTAATCAACATACAAAACAATGATCATTAATGAACCATGAATCAACTTCAAATAGACATTTGTATCTGACTTGCATCGAACAAAATTCAGTGATAGCAGAAAGCTATCAATCTTGGCATACCAAGCCCTGGGGGCTTGCTTAAGCCCATACAATGACTTCATTAGCCTGCACACAAGAGATGGGTTAGTGGCAAATCCTTGAGGTTGCTGCATGTAAATCTCTTCAGTGAGATCTCCATTTAGGAAAGCACACTTCACATCCATGTGGTGTACCTCCCACTGCTTTGAAGCTGCAATGGCTAAGGCTATCCTGATGGAGTCCATCTTTGCCACTGTTGCAAAGGTCTCATTGTAGTCTATGCCATGTACCTGTGAGTAGCCCTTGGCTACCAATCTGGATGTGTACTTCAGAGGTGAACCATCGGTAGAAAATTTGTGTACACCCACTTACACTAAACTAGTTTCCTCCCAGACTGGTTTTCAACCAAAGCCTTAAATACTTTGAAGAGGCCAAAAACGTCAGACTTGTGTTTCAAGAAGTAAACCCAGCAATACCTGGAAAAGTCATCTATGAATGTCAATGCATATTTGGCCTGACTCATTGACATATGAGGAAATGGGCCAGCAACATCACTGTGGATCAACTCAAGAGGTGAAGAGGTTCTCTCATGACTAGCTTTCTCAAATTTATGCTCTGGGTGTTTTCCTAGGATGCAACCTTGACAGACTCCTTTGGAAAACTTAATATTTGGTAACCCTATGACCATTTGTTTTTCACTAAGATCAGAAAGATACTTGTAATTGAGGTGGCCAAATATTTCATGCCAAATCTTGCTTACCTCATTAGCATGAATCAGAAGAGCATAGGGGTTTGAGTAGGGTAGGAAGTGTGAGAACATGTATACCTTCGAAGTGTGATTTGCAACTCCTTTTGCAATGACTTTACCACTTCATATCTCTGTGATCTCAACTTCATCACGGGAGAATATGACCTTCTTTGGAGACCCTGTGTGGGTCATTTGATACAGTGATAAGAGGTTAGAGGCAAGACCTGGAACATACAATACATTGCTGAACTTACCATGGTCAAGATCAATCCTCCCTTCGCCCAAACTTTCAATGAGAGAGTCATCTCCCAGTACAATTGGTGGACCTTTCGACATGTCAAGTGAGGTGAATGCCTCCTTGGTTGAAACGATATGTCTTGAAGCTCCAAAATCAATAATGAAACTAGGTGAGCTTGATTTGCCAGCAACCAATGCATGAACGCTCTCTCTGTCTTCTGAATTTGATCCTCCTTCCCTCTTCTTTGAGCTATCTAGAAGGGAGATGCAATTCTTCTCCAAGAGTTGGGTCAGCATGTCTATTTGCTTCTTCATGCAGCAGCTTTTAGAATGATTTCCCTTACTGCAGTATGCACACTTGCTCATTTCTCCTTTGTTCTTCTTCTTCTGGGGGTTCTTCTTGGAACCTTGAGGCTCCTCTGGAGACTTTTTCTTGTCTCTCTTTTGCTCAGGTGGATTTTTAGCTTTCTTCTTGCTTTTTGAATCCACCCTCAAATCTCCAGCAACCAGAGCTTGGTCTTTATATGGTTTGATGGTGCCCATCATCACCAATTTATCTTGTTCTTGTGTGAGAGATTCCATGAAATTTGCAAGGCTAGGCATTTTCCAGGCTCGAGCTGTCAACTTTGTGGCATAGAAGGTCAAAAAAAACACTGAATAGTCAGGGACAAGCTTTGAGAGTATGGCCAAAACTAGTTTCTCATCCTTCTTTTCGATCCCACATTGTTTTAGCTGCAAAACAAGTGCTTTGAACTTGGAAAATTAGAGTTGCAGGGATTCAAAGCTATTGGGACTCAGGGAGATTAATTCATTTTCAATTTGATGTCCCCTCATCTCATTTGTCTTACCAAAATGGTCAAAAATATTTTCCCATACTTCATTTGGTGATGTTAATCCATCAAGATGGAAAAGGAGGTCTCTAGATATGCTCAGAAACAGGAGACCATAGGCCTCATCCCTCTTGTTGTGCCATTTAATCTTCTTTACAGCTGCATTAGGGTCTGCTTCTGTTGCCATAGTCACTCTGTAGAGGCTTTTTTCTCTCAACAGTATCTCCATCTCTGCTTTCCATTCAAAGAAGTTAAATGGAGTCAAGATGATCTTCTGAGATTGATCCATAGCTTAGAAATTGTCCCTTCAGTCAGCAGAATGATCCCAGTCAATGATGTCAAACCTGCAATAACAAATTGGAAGGAGAGAAATCAATCTACAAAGGCTCTGATACCATATGGAAATTGAACCCAGGTGTTAGAACAATTACACTCACAACAATTGCCAATTACACATGCAAATTACTCACAAAGAAGACTGAATATGGAGCAGAACACTACTCTGTATTGATTAAGTGTACAATAGCCAAAACTATGAAGTCATAGGCTACCATAATAAATAATTACATGAGATATTTGAATGCATATGGATGCCATTCAAATTTGGTTAAAAGTAGGCTTACTAAATCTAAGCAAATCCCCCATAGGTGCATAAAGCAGTTTCCAAAACTATCTAGGAGCTCATGAATTGGAAAAATCAATTAGGAAAGATAATAGGTGATGGAAGGATAACTCATACATGCTTTTATTAGGAGAAAAGGGTGGAGGATGATGAGGACGAAAAACAAGTTAACTTCACCTAGTCAAACTTTCCCAATTGCCTTAAAACTCAGAAAAAGTAGAAAATAAAGCAAAAAAAGTAGACATGCGCTAGGGAGGCCAGGAATAAAGCAGATTTGATTCCATGTGGTTTCCCAAGTGCTCCATGACTCAAATTTAGCAAGTTTGACCACTATGGATGTGTGGAGGACAACTTGCATAAGGTGGAATATGGAAACTAGGCATATAAGACAAAAATTGGATTAATTAATGTTTAATGTAGCTAACTATGGCTTGATTATTTTAACAGTAGATGGGATTTACATGATGATGGTATGTAATAGTAAATCATTCCATGATTTGAAATGCATGAGTTATAGCAATTTTCCTTGTCGTTGGTTCTTGTGTGACAACCATAAGTATAACAAATGTTGGGTCTTATGTTAACAACATTCGTTCGTTTTACTTGTAATTTTGTTGCAATACATTAGATTTAAAAGTATACATGCATTTAGAAATGACGAACCATCAATGTATATTAAAAATCCTTTTCTTCATATTATGAATCATGCCAATATATATATAACAATGTTTGGGAAAGACATGCTATTTAATGGTAAATGAGATGATGAATATGTAAAATGGTAATGAATAGTCCCCCCCCCCCAACTTAAGTTGTATTAGTTTTATGAAAAGGAGAAAGGGAATGTAGTGAGGAAATTTTCCAAATTCATTCATTTTCTAGAATTTAAGGAATTACATGGCTAAAGATTACAAAACAACATACCTCCACTTACCCAAAGTGTTGATGAACTTATGCAATAGGAATGAGGTTGTTGCTACCGAATAATAGAATGTGACGTAAAGGATCAGAATTGCTACTTGGTTGGATGAAGTAAAAGATGAGAGCTAAAACTAGAACTGTGGTACTCTCATATGGTTGAATTATGCTGCTGTAAAACTATTGATGGAGTCATGGAAGGTATGTAGTCTTCACCTACTACAAAACCCGATGGTACAATTCTTACCATGCGAATAAATGTATCAATGTCGAGCCTGGAAAGAATTCATTGGATTACCAACCATTGATGAATGTCGTTAACCAATGCGAGGCAATATCACCATTGATGTCAATGAGTGCCAAGGTAACTAAGTACATCCTGCAAAGTGCGAGTAATTGAGTTGATGTCAATCCACTTGCAAGAATCTAATGATTAAGGGACATTGATGTATTCTCATGATTGTTAATGCGAGAACTTGCCATTAAGGCATGCAAGCCTCAAGGCGCTAAAAATGAACTCTAGTCTCTATCCCAGATAAGGTGCTGAGGTTGATGGGGAAAGACTTGTTGAAAGGTGGGCCTTAAGGAATCCCACATCAGTCAACACGAGTTGTACATAATGAGTGGTAAGACTATAGATGAAAGATATGAGGGTCAAACAATTTTTCTGGCAGGGATAACAAAGCAATTTAGTCATGGAAATGAAGCTGAATGGTTTTATTCAGAAGGAAAAGATAAACTAAAAATGAGGAAAATGTGTGCAACTCAGAAAGGCGATCATGTGGGAAGTTATGATGTATAAAGCAGAAACAGTAGACTCTAACATGGATGATGAATAAGCTTGGACGGAAAAAGGGTAAGTAAACATGACATGGCATAATTGGTTTCTAAAAGACTTCTTTGTGGCAACAAAATGTCATGACATGCATAGTGGAAACTCAACTTCTTCAAGCTTTTAATGGATCATTTCTTTTATGAAAAGTTTCTGTGATATTGAAAATCACTTCTGCAAGCCATTCGTTCATCTTTAAATCTACAAAAAAGAAAATTTGTATTTCACTGCAACAAAATTGTGAGAGCATTGAAAATACATGAATTTATGTGCTTAGTTAAAGAGAATAAATAAAATGCTCTTATACCTGAAAGTAGCAACCCTTCTTGTCAAAACCAGTTTCTGAGTGACTTGCGAAAATAAGTTAGCGTAACAATCATAAAATTTGATCATGTTCATTTATAGTTAATAATTTTATGATTGTGTTTGTTACCTAATGCTTTTTATTTATTTATATGTTTACATCCTCCTTATACAAAGATCAATGCATCTTTATGTAAAGATTGAGCAACAGAGAGAGAGGGTCGACTCTTTCAGTGGTCAGCCCCTCTAAAATCAAACTGTCTTAATGATATGGAATAGAGAAGAGTGTGCAAACAAGCAATTTTTTTATGTTAAGTTTAGCAGTTTCAATGACGATGTGGATACCCGTCTGGAATGAATGACCAAATGATCCTTTGCTTTTTAAACAGAACTACATTCCAAATGGCATGGTTTATATGAAAATCATAACAAAATTGAAACAAACACCTACCTCCCCCAAACCAAATATGTGCTAGGTCCCACTATGCAAAAACAAAAATCAAGAAGAAGGCCTAGTTGAGACAGTAACTACCTTCGATTTTAAAGACGCATATTAATTTTATAACATTATTTTATGTTTGACCTAAATTTTTTATTTTTTATTCTTTTTATGTATTTTAATAATTTTTTTAATTATATATATATATATATGCATATTAACTATAAAAAATAAAGAAAAATAAAAATTATGCTAACCTTGATGGAGTAACCCTCTTATTCCAAGTTTAATTTAAAAAAAATTACGATTTACAATTTTATTTTTATGGTTTTTTAATTGTTTGTGAATGTTTTTTATTTTTATTTTTTTTATAAAATGATTCTTTTAAAACAATTAGAATATTTATATGTTTTTTTAAATTCATATATATATATATATATGAGTTTTATTATACATTTCTTTTTGTATAATATATAAGGAAAGATAAAATGGAGAATGAGGGAATTTTTGTGTATATTTCTAGGATGCTTCGGTCTTTTCTCTTCGACCTTCATAGCTCTCAGGGTAGTAAAAATCCATTTCTTCTTGCTAGACATTCCTTAGTGAGGAGGGAGCCCATATATAGCCAGGACTATCTCCATATTCTCCATGGCAACATCATATATTAGACAACAACTAGGTAGATATATTTGTAAGGAGGTCCAACCACTATGCCATTGCGACATATTCATTCACCTTGTTTCCTTCCTGGCCTGCGGCTGCCCCAACCTCCTATTCACCAGGGTCAAAAATTGAATTTCACATTAGAAGGGAAGATTTATCCAGGTAACTATAAACTCAGGTTTTCACATATCCCCGGCAACGACAACAAAATGTTGGGGAAAAACATTAAATAATTTATAACATATATTCAACGATTCAACTATCAACCCAGAGTGAGCGTAAACTTGTGAGGTACAAACAAAATATATGCAAGGACGAAGTATTTATAACTTAATCTAATATTCTAAGTGACTGAAATTAAAAATACATGCAACTGAAATTGGATTAAGCTTGCAAAAACAAGAAATGACATGAAATATATCTAATAAAGGAAAGCAGGAAATTGCGTGAACTAAATCTAGCATAAGAAATCATAAGATTGCATAAATTAACTTGGTAAAGAAAAACTAAAATTATAGATGTGAGCTCACGACAAATCTACACTAACAATTCAGAAGAAATAAATCACTAAAAATCTATATTAGCAATTCACAATAAAGGAATCACTGAAAAATCTATATTAACAATTCATAAGAAAGAAATTGAAATTAACATGAGAGAGTAAAAGGATTTGCATTAAGCATCATCTCCATTACATAACAATGAAAATCCAATCTATGACTAACTCTCAGAAGATCTAAACTAATCTCTACATCAAAACCACTAGAGAGGCCTCTAACAAAATGAGGAGAGAGCCCTCCTAATTATACATGAATTCAAGATAACCAATCCACAATTATAGATCCTCTATTCTCTCAACTTATCCCTCAAAATCCTCAACAAATACACTTTTCTCTCAACTTATCCCTTCAAATCCTCCAACAAATATTGAATGAGATATTCTCTCCACATTTCCATGATCTTCTCCTTGAAAGTAGCCCACATCTTGAAGATGAAATTCGAATTTGAGGCTAGGTGGTGACTTTTGAGCTTGTTAAAGTATTCAAATATACCTGTAATCATCACCAAACTCATCCAACTTTAAGGTATAATGAAAATATCTTATTTTTCTCAATAATTAACCACAAATTCACTCAAAATACTAGAAAATAAATAATTTGGAAAATAACAAGGTAACCCATATTTATTCATGAAAATGGTGGATATTAATGGTCTTATGGAAGGATAAAATAGGAATAAGGTGGAAAATGATATATGAAAGATGAATAAAATGTGGTATTTTTTCGGCTCAATAGGTTCGTAGAAGTTCTGACAAAGTTTGTCACTATTGTATCTCTGTTTTATTAATAGAAATATCTTTTCCTATCCAATACATGTGCATTTTAAATATGAATATTGAATCCGTGGATGTATTTAGTTTCCTATACATGATTGATTGTATATTCTAGAGTAGGTCTAACACATCATTATATATCATGCTTTCTTTGTTTTCTGTTGTTGAGAGCGAATTTGGAATACAAGTGTGATTGGAAAAGCTCAATGGGGATCTACTTCAACCGTTTGGAAGAAGGTAGGATTCTATATCCCTTACTGTTAGATTATTATACAACCCTTGCATGTTGAAAAGGATTAATTTCTAGTGTCATACTGTCTATTGTGGTACCCCCAGGCAATATAAATTTTCTCTCTGTAACACCTATACATTCTATTTTTCTTTGAAATTTCCTTATACACATTTATTCAAACACTATGTGTGCAACCTCTGATTCTTCCTATATAATCAAATTATCAAAACCTATGCCAAATATTACAATCTTTGTTAACTGACATGAAAATTTTCATCAATTTTGTTAATTCTATATAATCCAAGTGTAAATTTTGTGTTTCCAAGTGTGAGTTATGGAACAACATATGTTGACAAAATAACACCGGTTGGAACCAACTTAAACCTGATGCAAGTATGAAATTTATGCGTTTATATAAATTTCAGAAAATTAGATGCGGGACCCACTTTGGCCATCTGTAATAGTTGCGACATGGACCATCCACATGTAACTGGTGTGACGTGGAATATCCCCAAAGGAATAAGTGGAAGTTGATCAGAGATGATCATAGGGGAGCATCGACGTTAATGGTCTATATTGTAGGGAGAAAGTTTGATTTGATGATTATGACCATCTGCTTAGAATGGAGCTGATCACAATCTATACAATTTTCAAATAAAGTTACATTTTTGAAAAAAAAATGGACTTTTGGGGTTTAATATGAATCATAAATTTCACTTTTTGAATTGAAAATTGCACATTTTGTACTTGGTTTTTACACTTTAGAAAGGGTGCTTTTGCACTTTAGAAAGTGTGTTTTTGGAATGTTTTAGTCTATATTCTAAGAAATATATCCATATTTAATGAATATCTGTTTGTCCATGTTCTTGCTCATCTATCACTTCAACAACTTCTTTAACTGCTCATCTTAGCATCTAGTATTTCCAGTTGATCGTAAACTCTCTTCCACTCATGGATCCCTCTAAATTCTCATATAAATTGGAAACATTAAATGTGGATGAAATACTCAACTTGTCCTATAGTTCCAACATATAAGAATTATTTGATATTTTCTTTAATATTCTATAAGGACCCATCTTATTCATTTTCAACTTGTTCTATGTTCCCCTTGGAAAAATTTCTTTTTGGAGATGAGCATAGACTAAATATCCCTCTTTGAATTCCTTCAATATTCTCTTCTAGTTGGATATCACTTATAACTGGTGTTAGCATTATGTATCTATTTCTTGACTTTCTCATGCACTTCTTTCAAGTTGAAAACTTCATCAAGTCAGTCACTCTGTGTGGAATTCTCCCTTGCACGACCTGGAATGTACTAATTGCCTCTGACTTGTTCATCGAATTATTTTACAAAATATCTCTACTTAAGCTAGCATGTTCTCCCACTGTTTTGATCGATAAGCAACTAAACACCTTAGAAATTTTCTTGAGCTTATTTTCATGACTTCAATATGCCCATCAATTTATGGATGGTATGCAGAAGTGAACTATAACCTTGTATCCAATTTTTTCCATAAAGTCCTCCAGAAATGACCCATAAACTTAGTGTCTCTATTTAAAGTTATTGTCTTTGAAAATGCATGCAACCTCACAATATATTTGAAAAAAAAAAGCAGTAATACCTTTAGCATTAATTTCCTTCTTACAAGGAATAAAGTGTTCCATCTTTGAAATCCTATCAACCACTAAAAATATTGAATCATTACCTTTCTTATTCTTAGGAAATCCCAAAACAAAATTCATACTAATATACTCCCATGGAACTTTAGGTACAAGTAATGGTGTATAAAGTCCTATATTCTAGATTCTTTGTTTGGAACAGTGACATATCATGCAAATATGTATCCAATTATTAACATATTTTTTCCATCCTAACCAATAATACTTTTCTTTAGCCAATGCCTTGGTTTTAACAATGCCAAAATGACCTCCTAGTCCTGCACTATGTAATTACCTTATTAAGTTTTCTCTAAGAAATCCTTTGAGAATGCATAACTGATGATTCTTAAATTGATATCCTACTTAGATAAAATAATCTAAGTATTGTTGGGCCTAGGGAAAGCACGTAAGGAATAAGCGTAAATGAAGAAATGTGCAAGAATCAATCCACCAAGTAAGCAAAAACAAGGAAAAGGAAGCATGCGGCAGGGATAGAAGAAATCTGCATGGACAAAGGAAACTAAGTGGAAGAGGAAATTTGTGCAGAAGAAGGAATATATGAAAAAATGTCACCTGCCTGGAAATGGAAAACTGCACAGAAGGAATATGCCGCAGGGTAAAGCAGTAGCACAAGTGTAGAATAATGGCTGAAAGTGACAGGACAATCGTGGGTGTTGAAGTTGGCTTAAGTTAGTGGATGCCACACCAGTGAACGCATGCTGTAAGTAAGGCTATTAGTGCCTCATGTCAAGTCATGATCGCCACAGTTGTAGCCTGAGAGGTGGCTGATGGTGATATTTAACTGATTACCTGTATGCAGTCGACCCTACGTGGTCATGTAAAATAGTATAAATAGGAGGTATTCAATAGTTAGAGGCTTGTATTTTGGTGATTGTTTCTTTTATGTTGGTTATTAGTGATTATTGTTACTTTCAGTTGCTTCTGATAGATTACTACTGGGAAGATCTCTGAAGGAGCAGAGTGAAGCTGTGAGATTTTAGTGGTAGATTATTCGGAAGTCTACAGGTTGCAGTTAGAGTTAGTACATTACAAAAGAATCTCTGCTAGAGAGGTGCAGATGCTAGAGTGGTCGATCCAAGCAGTGTGTAGATCAGTAGATGGTAGTAGTAGTTAGGAGAAATAAGACATAGAGCATGAGAGCAAGAGAGATTCTAAGCAGAAAGCTATATCTGAGATAGTATGTAGTCAAATGTAGGCTAAAGGAACCATATATTTCTCATGCCAAATGAAGAGCGCCTTTTGTTTTTTCTCGAATGGGTTTCCATGTGAACTCTCCAGTGTGTTGAGGATTGAATGTGTATGGTTGTGTGTGTTTATGTTTATGTTTATGTTTATGATGCAATTATTGTCATGGTTGAATGAATGCTGTACTGTCCATAAAAGTCCGAATGCATGGATAGGTTAGTGTGCGCTACTTTTGAGTATTAGTTTATGTTTACGGTGGAATCATTGTTGCATGCCTATTATCTTGCACCTTTCTGTTGGGTCGCATTTATATTCTGTTATGTTTAAATTACTAAGGCTGAATCTGTGTCATGCCATTAGTAGCTGATAAAATATATGTGTGGTGTGCGCTACAGTTCAGTGTAAATGATGCCATCCTCGCGACTTGGTCGAGCTCCTTACCCATGTGCCAAGGGACCATAATCCCTTGATGAATCGCAGAAACATGGTTTCGGCAGTTACCCATCGAAGAGATATCTTAGGTGAGACTACACCTACTTTGCAGGCATTTCCGACGGGGCTTGCTCTGTCTGGAAAGTATATTGGGTGTTTGCTGGGTTGACAGGTTGCGCAGAACCTGGGTCACGTGAGCTAGGAAAAGTGGCCAATAAATGGTTCCATTTCTGAGACTCTTTTTATGAAAACAAGGGAAATGTTGTGGCGTTCGACCAAGAGTGAGTTCGAGGATTGGCTAGAGTCGAAGACAATGATATACGTGTAGATGGAAAGTGAGGGTTCATGGATGAGCCCTGAGAATGGGTTACAACAATATCTATATTTGATATCCACGAAATATTTTTCCTAGAATTTTCTATTATATTGCAAGAATGGCTGTCAGAGATAGAAACCTGATAGACTAACTTCGAGAGAAGAGGAGTAGTTGATTGAACCGACCAGTTAACATGAGAAATAGCACAAGTAACCCTATTTCAAGAGCTATTGATTTTTGGATTGATAGCATATTAGAAGGATATGTTACTAAGTTCATTTTTGACGCAATAACCTCATATAGTGAGGTAGAGAGATATTTTTTCTAAGGACTGCGGGGAAGGTACCTTATGTCTATAAACCTATGGTTTAAAATGATTATTTATGAAAAGGGTATTTTATAACTCAGTGATTGAGTCACTAAATCCGTGAAGGTGATATGTTGTGTAAAATTTGATAGGTATAACTCCTGATTCTATATTATTCCAATGCCAATGCATATATTTATACAAATGATATGATGTTGTGTTTCACCTTCCGCCCAGCCTTTTTGTCTTCCTACTATTTATTTATTTACAATATATAACCCTAACGGATTATATTATGACAATCCCCCTCTTAATCCAAAGGGGTGTTCGTAAGTCCGAGCATGTTTCTAAATATTTCAAACTTTTCTCGTCCAAGCGCTTTGGTGAAGATGTCTGCAATTTGATCATTTGTGGAACAATGTCGAAGATGGACTGTCTTGGCCTCTACATGATGTCGAATCAAATGATACTTTGTGTTGATGTGTTTGGTTCGATCATGGAATCTAGGATTCTTAGCCATCTTGATTGCAGAAGTATTGTCGATCAATAATGGTGTGGAGTCCTCTTATTTTTCTTGCAAATATTTAAGTATATTTCTGAGCCATACTATTTCTTTCGTTGCTTTAGCTGTAGCCACATATTCTGCTTCTGTTGTTGAATCTTCCGAAACTGACTGTTTGCGTGATCTCCATGAGACAGCTACTAATCCAAGACTTGTAGTGTATCCAGAAGTTGATACTCCTGTCTCCTTATCGCCATCAAAATCTGAGTCTGAGTACCCAATAAGTTTGAAGTCATCCACTTTAGAGTACTTGAGTCCAACGTCTTGAGTCCCCTTCAAGTATCTTAGAACTCTTTTTGCAGCTGACCAATGTCCTTCACAAGGTTTATGCATGAACCTTGAAAGTATGCCAACAACATAAGAAATATTTGATCTAGTTGTTGTAAGATAGATAAGGCTTCCTACAAGTTGTCGATACTTGGTCGCATCCTCAAATTCTTTTCCTTCACTTGATGTGAGATTCATTTTATGTTCCATTGGAGTAGATATAGGGTTGCATTCTGTCATGCAAAATTTGTTTAGTAGTTCTCCAACATATTTTTTCTGAGATAGGAAAATATACTTAGGATGTTGAGTGACTTCAATTCTTAAGTAATAGTGGAGATGTCCCATATCTATCATTTCAAGTATTTTTTTCAAATCTTTCTTTATGGATGCTATATAGTTCTCATTGTTCCCTGTCATCAAAAGATCATCTATGTACACCACAAGATACACAACAAATCTTCCAATTTTCTTTATAAACAGTGTTGCATCATCAAGATCAAAATGTTCAAAATTTAACTTCAAAAGATGCTCGGTTAACTTTTCATACCATGCGGGAGGTGCTTGTTTTAGGCCATACAAGGATTTCGACAAGCTTGCATACCTTTTGTTCTTTTCCTTTCACAACAAATCCTTCTGGCTGAGACATGAAGACATTCTCTTTCAAGTCTCCATTCAAGAAAGCAGTCTTCACATCCATTTGATCAACTTTCCACCCTTTCTGAGCAGCTAAAGAGAGTAAGGTACGGATGGTAGCCCATTTTGTTGTAGGAGAAAATGTTTCTTCATAGTCAATTCCTTCTTTCTGTGCATAGCCTTTTGCTACAAGCCTCACTTTGTGCTTTTCAAGTGAGCCATCTGATTTGTATTTGTTCTTGTACACCCACTTGCAGCCAATTGTTTTGTTTCCAACTGGAGGGTCAACCAGCTTCCAAGTTCCATTCTTCATGAGTGCATCATACTCATTATGCATAGCTTCTTTCCACTCAGCTCGAGTAGAATCTTCTTCAAGGGAATTTAGTTCAAAGTTAGCAGATAAATTAAATTCACAATAAAATGATACATCCATGTCATCACCTGAATTATCCGCTTCTCCTCCATGTCTTTTCGAACTTCTCGTTCTCGTCTTTCCAACTTCATCCTGATGGACACTTTCAAGTGTCTTTGTGGCCCATTTAGGAATCTTCCGTGATGGTCCTGGTTGATCAACTGGTGGTGCTTCATCATTGATTGAGAGTCTTTCAATTTTCTCAATCACATCATCTAGTTGAACCTCTTGTTCAGGTGAAGTAGAAGGAACTTATTCATACAGGGGAGTTGGTGCTTCATATGGAAATTCCAAAGGTTGATTCAGAATAGGAATCTCCCCTTCAAGGTTTGGAATTTCATATTCATTTTCAGAATATGTCTTCGGATGAGGATAACTTTCCAAATGATCAAGTTGTCTCTTAATGGACTGGTCATTTTTATTAGTTTCAAGAAAAATGACATCTCTAGAAATAACAAACTTCTTGTTTACCTCATCATACAGACGGTATGCCTTGGAGTATTCTTCGTACCCCAGGAAAATGCATTTTCTGCTTCCAGCACCAAGCTTGTTTCTTTGCTCCTTTGGAATCAAGGCATAATAGGTGGAACCAAAAACTCTGAGATTCCTGACTGAAGGGAGATGGCCAAACCACATTTCATGTGGAGTCTTGTTATCAAGCGCATTTGAGGGACTTCTGTTTCTCAAATATGCTGCACTTTTTACTCCATCACCCCAAAACATTAGTTTTACATTTTTGAAAAACATCATTGAGTGAACCATATTCATTATGGTTCTATTCATTCTTTTTGCTACACCGTTTTGTTGAGGATTGTAGGGAACAGTAGTCTGATGTGCAATTCCATGTTGACGAAGATAATCTTCAAAAGCATTTGAAGTGTATTCTTTTCCATTATCAGTACGAAGTGTACCAATTTTTTATTGTGCTTGTTTTTCTATCAATGCATGAAAGTCTTTGAATGTTTGAAATGCTTCTGATTTTGTCTTTAAACAGTAAATCCAACACATTCTTGAGTAGTCATCAACAAATGTCATAAAATACTTATTCCCATTTGCTGAAGGAGTTGGCATTGGGCCACATAAATCAGAATGTACTAATTCTAATTTCCTACTTGCTCTGAAATTAGATACATGGAATGGCAGCTTACTATGTTTCCCTAATATACATGCATCACATTTTTTCTTCTCTTTGGGAATGGTGGGTAAACCAAATACACCATTATTTCTCAACAAACGAAGACTGTTATAATTTAGATGACCAAATCTTGCATGCCACAATGAACTATATGACAAATTACCTTCTCCATGCTGAGAGAGGTAGGCATAGTTCTGAACTCTTGCAGATGAACCCTTTAGCTTCAACAACTTCCCATCTTCATATCCAGTCGTGATGACTTGGTTGTCAGAGAACTTTCTTATTTCTACGATTCCATCAAACATGTGGATGGAATGGCCTCGCTGTCGAATCTCCACCAAGGACAGCAGGCTTCTCTGCAACTCTGGAAGATAAAGAACATTCTTCAATAAGAAATTAGGGAATCCAGGCATCTTCAGTCGAATGGTGCCCATTCCTTTTGGTTTAAGACTTGACTTATCTGCAAAGTAAACTATGCCATCTATTGTTTCATTAAGTTCTTCAAAACAGTCTTTTCTAAATGTCATGTGTGATGTTGCACCAGTATCAAGCAGCCAACAATCTTTGTAAGATGAAAGTGAAGTCATTTCATTAATTCCAAGATTACAGTGTGCAACAATACAAGAATCAGAAGATTTACTAGCATATTGGTCATCTTTCTTCTGGTTATGTTTGTCTTTGATGGAGTCCCATGAAGCCCAACACTGATCTAATGTGTGCTCAGTCTTTCCACAACACTTGCACTGCAAATCTGATCTTTTGTTTCTTCCCCCTCCACCTCTGAAGTTTCTTCTTCCTCGTCCTTTCTTGCTGCAATCTCCCTTGGAAGGGTCTTTGGACCGATTCTTTGTTTTCTGAACAAAGTCAATGGATTCTTCGATAGGCTCGCTTGATTTCTTGAGCTTTCTAGACCATTTTGGATATGTTTCCTTGCTAGTGAGGACATCACCAACAATAGATGCTATAGATTGCATTTTTTCAACTGTTAGAGTAATTTACAAAGAGAAATAGAAAAACAATAACCTTGCAGGTCTACAGTCTCTGCCAAGGTGAATACAATGCAAGTTTATAGGCTTCTTCAATACAATTGTTTCATACTTCTTGCAACAGAATGAAAGAAAATTGAAACTCATCAATTCAATTCTTTATGCAATCAGCATGATGTGCAGTCACAACAATCTTCAAAATACTTTCTTACAAGTGACAGAAGGGTCCAGTCTCAGCAAGTCAATCTTCAGCTGTCAACAATCTTCTTAACCAGTGTGGTCACAACTTCAAAATCCATCTTCAAGTCAAAAAGAAGAAAACACTTCTATGCATATACATTTTACAGTACTAAAACACTATGCATAGTATTCATGAGCCTCTTCTTTTATTCAAACAGTAATATATGCAGACCATTTCCAGAAAGATTCCATGCACAAGATAGGGCATAAATTAGGGTTTTTACATTCCCATTAGTCGCAAGTAAATACAGCAGCAATATTTAAAATACTTCTTGCAGCCTTCTGATAAGAATGTCTCAAATCTCAGCATCCATTACATAGTCTTCATGCACAACGCTCAACCAGCAACAGTCTTCAAGTCTTCAATGCAGCTTCAATATTCAACATATATCAGTCTGCATACATTATTCTGATAGGTCTTCAACGCAGCAAGCATTATATATCACTTCAGCATTCTTCTCAGCTTCCACGCAGGCAACTCTTCTCCATGCAGCAGAACGTAGCACACGCAGTAGGCAGCTCCACTCAGCAGGCAGCTCCACATAGCAGCTCCATGTAGGATGGTCTCTTCAAACAGTCTCCATGCAAATTTTGTATCGGTTTTGAAACAGAAAAATACTTCAATCCTCACGAGTCTCTTAGACTTGCATATTTGGATTCTATCGTTCCATCTGGTTTGAAGAGAGGATGCAGCTTCAAACACAATTTAACTCGAAACCCTAAGTACAGGATTAGTTGACAAAAGAGAGGATGACTGGTCCCCCTAGTTATATGAACGAATCCAATCTGTCATTCAAGATGAAGGTCAATTGATACCAATGGAACTAATTTATTTATCCCTTCAATGGCGTAGAAAATCTGTCAGATTCCAGAGAAATCGCGATTTGGATAACCTGGTAGAGTTTACAAGTGGCCCTCACCAACTTTCTCACAAGTTTGCACAAATGGTTCAACTCATCCCATTGGTTCACGCTGAGATTACGGGAAGGAACGATGTTTAAAACCCTAAAGTGCATGTTCAATTTTCGCTTGGGTTGTCCATGTATTCTTTGGTTTTTTTGGCTCCAAACATGGAATTCCTTGTACGATAAACCTTTAGTGAGTATTATTACTTGACTACAAAATATTCCATTATTTGATGTAGGTTTGAGTCTGCATATTATGACGGCGTGCAGGATACAGGACAAATGCACACATATGCAGACCGGCGGTGGGAAGGTAGAATAAATCAGAGCGCGTTTAATAGAGTGGTGCTCTCTTACACCATTGAATAACACATACAGCAAGTAGGTTCATAAGATGAATGCATCGATTCAGAAAACACAGAGAAGGAACACTTAATACCTAAAACGTTCCAGCTCACAGGATGAAGAGACGGAGGGCAGGAATTAGGGTTATGAGAGGGACTATCGCATCATGCAGAGGATGAAACTAAGAGAATTCTCAAAATAAACAAGAAGAAGCCATGATGAAGAATACCAAGAATTAGGGTTAAGCTAATTCAATGCATGCGACTGGTAGATTGATGGAGCATGCAGAATGCCAGGACTGAAATGCAGCCAGGTAGGAGTTATGGCAGGCACTAGCTCTGATACCACTGATAGGTATAACTCCCAATTCTATATTATTCCAATGCCAATGCATATATTTATACAAATGATATGACGGTTGTGTTTCACCTTCTACCTAGCCTTTTCGGCTTCCTACTATTTATTTATTTACAATATATAACCCTAACGGATTATATTCTGACAAAATTTAAAAGTAATATGGAAGGTAGTAAGAATAAATGTTCCTAGGAAGCTCAGAAGACGAGTTTGACACTAGATTATTAAGAAGAGGAAGGAGGTTCCAGTTAGGAAAGAGGAGGAAGGTAGCAGGAGGAACGAGGGCTTATAGCCTTCCTAGGGAAGGTGAATATGGATGCGAGTCACACCTAAATGAAGGTTCCTCCAACGAAGATGAAGGTTATAGCCCAATTTATGAGAAAGAACAATCAGAAGAGTCTGCAGAGATGCCGAGGACAAGATGTGACTATGACATTCCAAGAAGATCCCCTGAAGTGAGACCTAGAAGTTCCTCAGCTGAACTCGTCCTAGCATCAGGACTGATTCTCAAGGAGGCCCATCAGTGACCCCAATAAATCCAATAAATTTGGGGAATCCAATGAACAACCCCAATTCCACCCTAATGGAAGGTACACACATTAGACCACCCATATTCAATGGGAATGGAATAGAGGATCCATAACAACACTGGTTCCTCTTTGAGGCAGTATGGAAATTTTTCCTCGTTAATAATCATGACATCCAAAAAGCGCAAATGATTACAACTTTGCGGGGCCGCATGCTGGATTGGTATATGAAGTACTGTGCAGTACCACTGGTGCAGTCGCAGAGGACTCTTGAGGAGATTCGATGCGCAATGATCTCGTAATTCAGAAAGCCACAATCTGAGTCCCAATGTATAACCAAGATAAAGGAGATTAAGCAGGCACTGGCAGAACCGGTATGGGACTTTGATCAGCTATTCAAAATGCCGATGGCCAAAGTAAGCTTCTAGATTTCATACGTGCAACAGAAGGAGTGGTTTATTACTGCACTACTGCCGCACATTAGAGGACCACTCATGCAGTAGAATATTATGACTAATTTAGTCACAATTGTCTAATCTGACAATTCAAATCCAGGACTTAAAAAGAGGAAAAGAGGTGCAGGAACACCTATGGTGTACGCGATGCCATACCAATGGGAATACCAAAGATGACTATCAAGCTTACATGAACTACATCTCGTTTGGTGTCCCAAACCCATTGAGTACCCAGGGGATGCCCCTGTGTAGCATATTCCAGACCAAGGGCCACCACAACATAGATTGCATGTTCTTGTGAAAGATGGTATGTACCTCAGCTAGTTTGTATTGTAAATTTTGTAGATTTGTAGGCCATGATGAAAAATGTTATAGGGCCTACCAACTTCTGAGAGAGAAAATGGTAGATGCATACCTAATGAATACTGAGGAGAAAATAAATATTGAATGGGAACAAATGTAGTTCTAGGCTACACCTCAGTTTCATGCTATGCCTCTGTTTCAGCCTGTGCAGCATTTTTAGGCTGTGCCTCAATTTCATCTTGCAAAGTAGTTTCACATGGCACCTCAGTTTTAGAATGTGGTCCCATATAACCCGTATCAACAACATTATCAGTAACTGCAATACATGCCACAGCCACTACAACCTTAGTTGAGGGGGGGTGGAAATTACAAGGGCCAAGGAGGAGGATGATTTGGTCGAGGATGGTGGCCAGTGGTATGCTAAAATTATGGAGTGCAGGGTAACTATCCTATAGAGTGCCCTAAACCTGCAAAGAATTTCTCATATTGTAAACAACAGCACAATGTGGAGTAATGTATGCAACTTATCGCTAGATGGAAAGCCCAAATGGTTGGAACAGCTAACCAAGCACCAAATCCTACGTCAAATTCTCCCAAACCAAATGCTAATTCCAACATATAGATGATAGTTCCAGAACCATGAGAACGAAGTGCATTTGTGGTAATAAGGGGAGATGTTGTGATGGGTGCAGGCCAAGACACGCAGATAGAACCTGCAGCACAAGCACAACCGCAGGTACGACCCACCGCACAAAAGAAAGCACCACTTGATGTTCAAAAGAAGAAGCGCATATTCATGGATGTACAACCCGAGTTTGTAGGAATGGAGCAACCATCCACATCAGGCCAAGTGAAAGATATGCCTAAGAGATTCCAAAAGATATTTGAACAACAGACTGCAAGCAAGAGTGCAGACAAGGTTAGTAAGCTCAAACCATTCCTGTCAATTTGTTTGGCACTAATCCAAGACAAGGATGCAATTGCAGAGCTAGAAGTGCTTATACAAATGCTTCTGGAGGAAGAGCAGCCAACGAAGAAGGTTAAAAATGTCAAAACAAAGTTAAAAATGGGACGTGAACTCAGGATGTCCAGGAAAATTGGTGATTATGACATAGACTATATCATCCTTGACCTGGGATGTGATGTTAACATTTTAATGCACCACACCTGAGAAATAATGGGCAAGCCACCCCTAGAATGGTACCCAATTCAATTAAAGCTCGCTAATTAGGCAAAGGTCCTATCCATTGGTAGATTGAGTTAGTTCTAAGTGGATATTGAAGGATTGCACACTTTTGCGGACTTTCAGGTCATCAGTATAGTAGATGATACTAACCCATATCCTGTGCTGCTGGGGGTCAGTTTGGCAATGGGAAATGTTCTTGATTGAGTTTTAAGAACTAGTAACAGAGCTGCAATGACTATATATGCTGGAATTTGAGCTAAAAGCTACACCCGCACGATGGTGGGTTATGCACAAAAGATCGATAAGTAAATGGGTGCAGTGTAAATGGCTGCTGGAAGTAAGGTTTGGAGATGAGGTCACAACTACGACAGAAAGGTATACATGGTTATCAGACCCTGTTCAACACTTGGAGCAGTGTTCCACAACATTCTCACACTACCCAAGCCAGGAGTGGGTTCACCACCTCATCCATACTCTCGAAATGGAACCCAGAGGCTGGTATGCATCTATGGACCTGCGCAAAGAAACAAGAGAATGGGAAAACGTTGCACAGAATTTCATCTACACATTCTAGTTCGCAGATGAGAAAACAATAGTTGATATTGCACTAAAGACTATTAAGGACAAGATATTCGTTGAGATCCCAATAGAGGTTGCATATTCTCAACCCTATACTACGCATTCCCACCCGTGCTGTGAGACATTTCAGCAGTGGATGGCATGCTATAACCTCTCCAGAGACCCAGAGGATGATCCAACTAACATCAATATTATAGAGTAAGAAGGATCGCACATAGTATAAGGAAGCGACATTTCTAGTGAGTAGTTCATCAAGCCGAGACAAAGAAAGTTAACATTGGGTCAGAGGACACTTTGAAATTTGCTAACATTGGAGACTTTTGGGACAAAGAGATAGTAGCCAAAATCACTGATCTATTACATGAATTACTGGACCTATTCCTGATAAACTTCAAGAAAATGAAAGGGATAGTAGGAGATTTGGGTGAAATTAAAATCCTGCTCAAACCCACCGCAAGATTGGTAAAACAATGCTCCTGTAGACTAACTCCATGCTATAAATAAAAAGTCAAAGAAGAAATAGATCACATGCTGAAAGTAGGAATCATTGAACCTGTTGAAGAGTCGGAGTGGATAATCCCTATAGTGATTCAGGATAAGAAGGTGACATGCAAGGTCATGACCTGTGTCGACCTTAGGAAGCTAAATAATCCTTCTTACATGATCCATTCCCAACACCATTTACAGATGAAGTCTTGGAGAGTGTCGATGGACAAGAAATGTACTCATTCATAGATGGATTCTCAAGCTATCATAAAGTTAGAATTGCACAAGAGCAACGCCACAAGACAACCTTCATAACATAATGGGGATGCTACCAATACACAGTAATGCCCATTGGCCTTAAAAACGCCCCTGCTATTTTCTTTAGAATAGTAGTTTCTGCTTTTAAAGATTTCATTCATAAATTTCTTGAAGTATACTTTGATGACTAGATGGTCTTTGGTATGGTGAAAGACCATATTGAAAATTTGTGCATAATGCTAGAACAGTGTCGCCAGTATCAAATTGCACTGAATTTGAGAAAATGCATATTCTGTGCACCATTTGGTGTACCGCTGGGCCATGTAGTCTGCCGCGACAGAATCCTAGTTGATCCCACGAAGGTGGCAATTATTCTGGACCTGCCACTACCCACATCGATCACACAAGTCAGAGCCACATTGGGACATACTGGATATTATAGAAAATTCATACTAGGATACATGAGATAATTTCCCCAATGGAGAAGCTACTGAAGAAGGACGTTCAATTCGAGTGGAACAAAGACTATCAAGGAAGTCTAGATAAGCTGAAGCACAAAATGGCCACTGCACCTATATTGATATTCCTAGACTGGAAGAAGGAGTTCCATGTACATATTGATGCATCATCAATTTCGCTTGGTATAGTATTAACACAACCAGGAGAGGGCACAATTGACCACCCAATTTCATTTGCAAGTGGGAAACTGTCAACAGTCAAGAAAAACTATGCCACAACTGAAAGTGAAGGGCTTGCAATGGTCTATGCGCTACAAAAGTTCAAACATTATCTATTGGGTGAACACTTCAAAAATTTTATCGATTCATTCTACGCTGAAATACCTATTCAATAAGCTAATTCTGGGGGGGGAAGATCTTCCGGTGGCTCCTCTTCTTTCAAAAATTTGATTTTGAAGTCATTGTAAAGCCATGATGACTGAATGTTGGGCCAGACCACTTGTCGCGCATTGAAAGTGGAGAGGAACCACACAGCTTAGAGGACAATTTACCTGATGGGTAGATGTTTCCTGTTGACATTGTTGATAAATAATTTGATGCTATTATACACTTATTGGATACAAGCTATGTGCCTGAAGATTATACGACATGGTAAAAGAAACAACTTGTTGTCAAGGCCGCAGACTACTCTCTAATCACGGGACAACTGTATAAGTTGGGACCAGATGAAATACTGCACAGATGCATCTTTGATCATGAAAGGAAATGGGTAATGGCTGAAGCGCATGTGGGTGTCTCCGGAGGACACTACATTGGGAAGGAAACGGTGCAGAAGATTTTGAAAGCTAGAATCTAGTGGCCAACTATACATATGGATACAAGGAAATACTATCATGACTGTGATAAATTTCAAAGAATGGGGAAACCATCACGATGTGATGAAATGCCACTTGCACCACAAATTACACTACAAGCCTTTGATAAATGGGCAGTGGATTATGTCGACCCTATTAGTCTGCCATGGAAACGGACTGGTGTGCACTATATTATAACTACTAGAGATTACTTGAAAATATGGGTGGAAGTGGAACCTGTGAAATATTGCATTGTCGAAACTGCGACGAGGTTTCTTTTCGAAAATATAGTAACAAGGTTTGGTTTCCCAAAGATCCTTATTAGTGACCAAGGTACACATTTTGTAAACAAACTGATTGTTGAATTAACTGCAGAATTTCAAATCCAACACAAGAAGACAACACGCTACCATCCTCAAGCCAAGGGAACTGTTGAGGCATTTAACAAGATACTGGAGAATGCCTTGACCAAGGTCTATAATGTGTGTAGATATGACTGGGACCAAAAATTCTCAGCATTATTATGGGCTTACAGAACAACATGCAAACGACTAACTGGATACACTCCTTTCCATTTAGTCTATGGCCAAGAAGCAATCGTGCCCATGGACTACATTGTGTCGAGCCTACGAATTGTTGTGCAAATAGAAATGATAGATACTGATGCTGTAGAAGAAAGAATTGTGTAGCTGATTCAAATGGAGGAAGAATGCTTCAGTGCGGGATTCCATCAAAACGTGGAAAAACAACGACAGAAAGTGTGGCAGGACCACCACATTAGAAAAAAATAGTTCAAGTTCGGCAGACTTATTCTGATGTATGACAACAAGTTCTTTAAGCACCAAGGTAAGCTCAAAACACACTAGCTAGGCCCATATGTCATTTCTCACATTACTGAAGTAGGTGCGGTAAAATTAGCAGGAAATGGAAGACAGCTGGAAGACATCGATAGACTGTTAAATGCACAAGCATTCAAAAAAATATTTGGCGCTCATGACAGCTCAGTAGCATTAATTTGGAAAGTTCATGGAAAATGGCAGCGTGCTCTTTGGTCCCATCCGCCATATTAACCTTAAATTCCATGACAAGTACATAACTAAACCTAAGTGTGCAAGTAAAGACGATGAAGGATGATCCCATGTCCTCCATTATATGTTCCATCATTGAATCCAAACACATCCTAGATGCCCGATCACTTATAAATATTAGTCACCTCTATCATAGAGCTAAGAAACCAGAGAGATGAACCAACTAAGTGAACCTGAATGCTCCCTCAGAGCCGAAGACAATGATTCTTGAGCTATCCAAAGATAGTGAAGACTCCACTATTTCACCAACCTCACCTTTCTTGATATTAGAAGTTCCTTAAATCCCTAAACCCAGTCGGCCGACCAAGCCTATGAAGAAGATGCAAGCTAAACCGAAGGAATCGCAAAGGCCTCCACTGGCACAAGGCCACCAGATGCAGTTACTTGTAACCTGACCACCAGGACAACTGACCAGAGCACAATTTTTTTCTCCCAAATCTCTATCGAGTGCAGACCTCCTTATTTCCTCTAGTCCCCCAACAAAGATACCTAAAGTTTGTAGAGCTGACTCAGTTCTACCACCACCGCCAGCGGACACAGAGATGACTGATGAAGAAAAGAACTTGCTGCCCCCATATGTGTCACTAAGCATCCCCAACGCCGCAATATTTCTAGTGGACACGTGGGAACTTCTTGAAGAACCTACCATTCTAGATGGCATCCCACAGTCCCAAATAATTTCACTCCCAAAAATCAGGTCTTGAAGTTTGAATACTACGACACCAGGAAGCAAGAGGAGTTGGCTAGAAATCGATTCATAGTCATGGTGCCTGGTGAACCACAAAATGTAGACATAGTTTCTGGAATGGAATAGGTGCATGGACTAGAGAATTCAGGCATCTTAAACCTGCTCCTTATGCTGCATTTTAGCTACATTTCCCTGGTCGGGATGTATGTCAAGCAGCTTGTAGTATGCATCCATGGAGGCTACCTATGGCTATACAAGACATATGAAGTAACGGTTGAATTTGTCTCAACCATCATGGGTCTCCTATGGCAAGGAGTCGATCCAAACTTGTACATGCATGAGGATGGGGAAAAACTGGACAAGAAAGACATGAAGAGAAAGTACCAGCTTGTCTGCGACAAAAAGATCTATCTTATTAGTTCTGTCGATGACATTGATGTAAGGGCTATAAAAAAATTATTGTGTAGTAAGGTTCTACAAAAGAAGCAGCCTATTGACTACACTATCGCAACAATAGAGCTAGTAGAGCAGTGTGCGCAAGGAGTGCACATTAACTGGTCCTAGTTCCTCATGAATGAACTGATGGACAATGCAGTTGACGTGCAGGAACATCTCGCGATGAAGTTCCACTACTTGTGGCTTCTAATTTTGATCTCATTTGCAACCTAGACTCCTCTTATAGACTATCAAACCATGGAAATCCCAATGGATTTCCTTGGCGTGCAGTTCTAGAACCTCTGGTACCACAAAGACAACAAGCGCAAGGCCGATACAAAGATGAAATTCTTTCTCCAAGGAGAAATACTTAAACACATCATGTGTAAGCAATAAAGACTGTTCCCTGTGATAGTTGCTAAGTATCCTTTCATTAACTTCTATGTGGGGCTACACAACATCATCTTGTATCCACACAATGACCCCAAGAAGCAGACACTCTCAACCTTCTTCATCATCAAGGATGCAGATATAGAGAGGGAAATCAAAGACTACCCCAAATAATGGATTGGACAGTGTGTGGAGGTGCCTAGGGAGCAGCAAGCGCACCAAGGGGATCCGCAGGAGAACCTACCCTAGGACCACACCAATACTAGCGCCCAGGAGCATTAGGATGATGCCCAAGAAGAGGAAGAATAAGAAGAAGAGAAAGGCCCACCCAACGAGGGTGAAGAAGACACCCCTACTGATGAGGTGGTGTGTGCCGAAAGAACCAGGAAAAGAAAGGGCAAAGAGCCTGTGGAGGAAGATGTAGAAGCCTTGGGAATCCCACACAAGAAAAAGAAGAAGGCTAATCGACCCCAAGTCATGATCATAGTAGAAGAGGATCTGATTCTTCTTAGCAAAGAGGTCGTTGAAGTAGTTGAGTCTACCTTAGGTAATATCACACATAGGAAAACCAATTGGATGACTTCACTCACTGCGCAAGTTAACCGACTGGCAGAGGCCATCACAGAAGTCCACAAAACTGTGCAGGTTGAGACCTACAGTGTAGACCCATTAGACACCTTGGTGACACTAGTGCTTCTCCCACCATTAAGAATAGAAATTCCCATGTAGGAATTTTTTACAAATGTAGAAAAAACATATACAACTATCCATAGTTTGGACACGTTAACTTTGGATTTCTCTATGCTGACATTGCCGCAAATATACTCCATTCATCATGTTGCAGCTACAGAGGTGAGAATGCTAGAAAATGGTGTTGAATATCAGGAATCCAAGGCAACCGGGAAAGAAAATGTGAGAAAACAAGTCATTAAGAACCAATAGGAAGACCTAGAAGTGTAGGCACAGAGGCAGGATGCAATAGAAGAAGCCATCAAGGAGGCAGTCATGCAACTATCAGATGATGAAGAAGAAGGAGAGGCAGAACCTATGCACCAACTAAGGTGGTTATCTAAACTGGCCGCATATCTAAAGAAATAGGTTCAAGACTTAAAGACCAACCAGTAGCTGAGCATGCCTCCCAAAGTTGTGCAAAAAAGGCAAAAATTGGCATATCAATATTTTGGTCAGCTTAGGGAAGCTGAGCATATTTGCACAGAGGCGATGGAAGCAGTCACCGTGGTATGGAAGCAACTCATCGAGGATGAGACGATGAAGCAGCTTTCCAAGTAGGTGTGGCAAGCATACCTAAAGGTAGTAGCAGTAAAGGTAGAAATCAAGAAGCTAGCAACAAAGGAGAAAATTGCCAAAGGAGTTGAGCTCAAGTAGGTCAAGGATAAGGAAAGAACCCTACGCGAGCAGGAAAACATGTGCAACAAAGAGGCAACTGAGAAATAAGTTGAGGATGGATGGGTGATAGGGATAATTCAGCATGTTCAATAGAGAATCCATGAGTTCACACAAGGAGTGGCCAATGCATCTTTGAAACACCCTAGCTCCGACAGAGTGCAGGAACTGGAGCAGCAGAAAGAAGAAGCCTACTGGGAGATCGAAAAGGATTACTCCCATTTTTTCCCATCTCCAATGGAAGGTTGGAAGCGTAGAACAATCTGTGCTGGAAGATGCACCAGAGGATGTGCAAGAGGAGGAAAAATAAGATGAGGAGGAAAAGGAAGAAGTGGATAAAAAGGATGAGGCAGAGGATTTGGAATATGAAGAACAAAAGGAAGATGAAGAGGGAAAGGAAGATGAAGAGGCTCAAGGAGAACAACGTGAAGAAGAGCAAGAAAAAGAAAAATAAAAACCCATGGAAGTAGACTCTTCAGATGATGCCGAGGAGGAAATAGTATAACTCAAATTTTATAATCCAAAAATATAAACAATTTTTCTAATTATGGGATGAGCCTACGGTGCAAGAAAAACTGCCAAAAAAAAAGTAGCAAAATGTGCAAGAAGGAAAGTAGGAGAAAGGTGCGAAAAAAAAATTCAAAGAAAAAGTCGCACATGTTGTGCCACCTCTTAGGTCCGTTGCTTCGTGGCTTTGGACAAGTCACATGTGAGTGTTCGGGGCCTGTTGGGCCTGGGGGAGGCGTGCAAGGAATAAGAGCAAATGAAGAAATGTGCAAGAATCAATCCACCATGCAATCACAAACAAGGAAAAGGAAGCACATGGTAGGGATATAAGAAATATGCAAAAACAAGGAAATCTACGTGGACAAAGGAAACTGTACGGAAGAGGAAATCTGCACAAAAGAAGGAATATACGCAAAAAATGTCACCTGCGAGGAAGGAAGATATCATAGGGTAAAGAAGTAGCACAAGTATAGAATAACAACTGAAAGAGATAGGATGATCATGGGGGTTGAAGTCAACTTAAGTCAGTAGATGCCACACGAGTGAACGCATGCTGTAAATAAGGCCGTTAGTGCCCAGTGTCAAGTCATGATCGCCATAGCTGTAGCATAAAGGGCGGTTGATGGTGACAGTTAACAGACTGCTTGTATGTAGTCGACCCTGTGTGGTAATGTAAAATAGTATAAATAGGAGGGATTCAATAGTTAGAGGGTTGTATTTCGGTGATTGTATCTTTTATGTTGGTTATTAGTGATTATTGTTACTTTTAGTTGCTTCTGATAGGTTACTACTGGGAAGATCTCTAAAGGAGCAGAGTGAAGCTGTGATATTTGAGTGGTAGATTAGTCAGAAGTCTGCAGGTTAGTAGTCAAAGGTAGTACAGTAGAAAAGAAGCTCTTCTAGAGAGGCACAGATGCAAAGAGGTCAATCCAGGCAGTGTGTAGATCAGTAGATGGTAGCAGTAGTTAGGAGAAATAAGACATAGAGCATGAGAGCAAGAGAGATTCTAAGTAGAAATTTATATCTAAGACAGTCTATAATCAAATGTAGGCTGAAGGCGCCATATATTTCTCATGCTAGATGAAGAGCGCCTTTGGTTTTTCCCGGATGGGTTTCCACGTGAACTCTCCTGTGTGTTGATGATTGAATGTGTATGGTTTTGTGTGTTTATGTTTATGTTTATGTTTATGATGCAAGTATTGTCATGGTTGAACGAATGCTATACTACCCATAAAAGTCCGAATGCATGGATAGGTTAGTGTGTTCTACTTCTGAGTATTAGTTTATGTTTATGGTGCAATCGCTGTTGCGTTCATTTTATATTGCGCCTTTCTATTGGCTCACATTTATATTCTTTTATGTTTAAATTACTAAGGCCGAATCTGTGTCATGCCATTAGTAGTTGATAAAATATATGCATGGTGTGCGCTACAGTTTGGTGTAAATGATGCCATCCTCACGACTTGGTCAAGCTCCTTAGCCGCATGCCAAGGGACCATAATCCCTCGATGACTCGCGAAAATAGGTTTCGGTGGTTACCCATCAAAGAGATATCTTGGGTGAGACTGCACCTGCTTTGTAGGAATTGCCGATGGGGCTTGCTCTGTTGGGCCGGTATATCGGGTATTTGTTGGGTTGATGGGTTGCATAGAACCTGGGTCACACGAGCTAGGAAAAGTGGCCAACAAATGGTTCCATTTTTTAGACCCTTTTTTATCAAAATGAGGGAAATGTTGTCGCACCCGATCAAGAGTGAGTTCGAGGATTGGCTGGAGTCAGAGACGTTAATATACGCGCAGAAGGAAAGTGAGGGTTCATGGCTGAGCCCTGAGAATGGGTTACAACGATATCTATATTCGATATCCATGAAATATTTTCCCCAAAATTCCCCTTTATATTGCAAGAATGGCTGTCAGAGTTAGAAACCCGACAGACTAACTTCGAGAGAAGAGGATTAGTTGAGTGAACCGACCAGTTAACACAAGAAATAGCAGAAGTAAGTAACCCTATTTCAAGAGATGTTGAGTTTTGGATTGATAGCATATTAGAAGGATATGTTACTAAGTTCGTTGTTGACACGATAACCTCATATAGCGAGGCAGAGAGACATTTTTTCCAAGGACTTCAGGGAAGGTACCTTATGTCTATAAACCTATGGTTTAAAGAGATTCTTTATGAAAAGGGTATTTTACAACTCAGTGATTGAAGGCGATATGTTGTGTAAAATTTAGGAGTAATATGGAAGGTAGTAAGAAGAAATGTTCCTAGGAAGCTTGGAAGATGAGTTGGACACTAGATTCTTAATAAGCGGAAGGAGGTTTCCGTCAGGAAAGAGGAGAAAGGTAGCAGGAGGCAGGAGGGCTTATAGCCTTCCTAGGGAAGGTGAATATGGATGTGAGTCACACCTATATGAAGGTTCCTTCGATGAAGAGGAGGGGTATAGCCCAATTTATGAGAGAGAAGAATCAGAAGAGCCTACAGAGATGTTGAGGATAGGATGTGACTACGACATTCAAATAAGATCCCCTAAAGTAAGACCTGGAAGTTCCTTGCCTAAACTGGTCCTAGTGTCAGGACTGATGTGTAAGGAGTCCCATTAGTGACCCCAGTAAATCCAGCAAATCCAAGGAATCTAGTGAACAACCCTAATGCCACCCTAATGGTGGGAACAAATGTTAGACTACCCACATTCAATGGGAATGGAATAGAGGATCCACAAAAACACTGGTTCCTCTATGAGGTGGTATGGATGGTTTGCCTCGTTAACAATGATAACATCCAAAAAGCGCAAATGATTACAACTTTGCAGGGCCACACGCTGGATTGGTATATGAAGTACTGTGTAGTACCAATGGGGTAGCCTCAAAGGACTCTTGAGGAGATTCGATGCGCAATGATCTCATAATTCAGAAATCCAAAATATGAGTCCCAATGTATAACCAAGATCAAGGAGATTAAGCAGGCTCTGGCAGAAGCAGTATGGGACTTTGATTAGCAATTCAAAATGTTGATGGCCAAAGTAAGCTTCTAGATGTTGTGCTTGCAACATAAGGAGTGGTTTATTGCTGTGCTACTACCACAGATTAGAGTACCACTCATGCAGCAGAAGATTGCGACACATACGAAGGCACTAGAATTGGCCATGAATCTAGAGGATTCACCTATTGGAGATGGTGCTACAGGCATGATACAGATTCAATCACAACTAGCTAATCTTACAATTCAAATCCAGGACATAAAAAGAGGAAAAGAGGTGTAGGAACACCTATGGTGTATGCGATACCATACCAATGGGAATACCAAAGATGACTATCCAACTTACATGAAATACATATCGCTCTGTGCGCCAAACCCATTGAGTACCTAGGGGCTTCCCTGGTGCAACATATTCCAGACCAAGGGGCACTACAATGTAGATTTCATGTTCCTGCATAAGATGGTATGTACCCTAGCTAGTTTGTATTGTAAATTTTGTATATTTGTAGGCCATGATGAAAAATATTGTAGGGACTACCAAATTATGAGAGAGAAAATGGTAGATGCATACCTAATTAATAGTGAGGAGAAAATAAATATTAAACAGGAACAAATGTATTTCTAGGATGCGCCTTAGTTTCAGGCTGTGCCTCCGTTTCATCCTATGCAGCAGTTTCAGGCTGCACCTCAATTTCAGCCTGCACAGTAGTTTCACATGGAACCAAAGTTTTAGAATGTGGCCCTATATAACCCATATCAAAAATAGTATCAGTAGCCACAATACCTACCATAGCCACCAAAACCTCAGTTGAGGGGAGGTGGCAATTACAAGGGCCAAGGAGGAGGAGGATTTGGTCGAGGAAGGGGGCCAATGATATGCTACAATTGTGGAGTGCAGGGTCACTATCCTAGAGACTGCGCTAAACCTGCAAAGAATTTATCACATTGTAAACAAGACCACAATGTGGAGCAATCTCTGCAACTTATCGCTAGATGGAAATCCCAGACGGTTGGAGCAGCTAACCCAGCACCAAATCCTACGTCAAATGCCCCCAAACTGAATGCTAATGCCAAAATACAGATGATAGTTGTAGAACCACAAGAAAAAAGTGTAGCTTTGGTAACAAGGGGAGGTACTACGATGGGTGAAGACCAAGACATGCAGATAGAGCCTGTGGCACAAGCACAACCGCAAGTACGACCTGCCACACAAAATAAAGCACCACTTGATGTTCAAAAGAAGAAGCGCATATTCATGGATGTACACTCTGAGTTTGTAGGAATGTAGCAGCCATCCACCTTAGGCCAAGTGAAATATATGCCTGAGAGATTCCAGAAGATATTTGAACAACAGATTACAAGCTGTGGAAATTAAGGCCAGCAATCGATTAATTTTACTCACAACAATTATCAATTGATCATGCAAAATTGCTAACAAGAGAGACTGAATATGGAGCTGTAACACTAAATTGTATTAACTGAGTGTACAATATCCAACCCTGTAATAACATAGGTTGTTGAATAAATATAATACATCAAGAAATCGAATGCATGAGGAGGCATCCAAATCTAGCATAAAGCAGGCTTACCAAAAATAAGCAAATCCTCCATAGGTGTAAAAAGCTGATCCCAAATCTGTCATGGATCTCACGAATTGGAAAAAAGGCATAGGAAAGCTAAAGAGTGGTGGAATGGAAGCTCATACATGCTTTTGCGTGGAGAAAAGAGAGGAGGATGTGTAGGACAAAAAACAAGTCAACCTCACCTAGTCTAGCTTTTCCTTTTGCCTTAAAACACTGAAAAAGCAGGCAATAAAGTAGAAAAAGCAGAAGGGCACCTAGGAGGCCAGGAATAAAGCAGAATTGATTCCTTTAGCTCTCCCATGTGCTACATGAGTCAAATAAGGCAATTTTGACCTCTATGGATAGGCAAATAGAAACTTGCACAAGGTGGGACACATGAACTAGGCAAATAAGACAAAAATAATGGAATTAATGTCTAAGTGGGTAAACTATGGGTTGATTATTCTAACACCCCCCCTTAAGCCTGACTTATGAGTAATATATCAGAAAAATATAGGGCCTAGAAACAAGACTTAGTCACCCTTTTACATACTGCAAGTCCATACAACCAAGGAAAGAGGCAAAACCAACTTGGGAAAATCCTCCCTTAAACATGGGTTGTAAAACAAAATTGCAGAATCTTGTCTCCACTCATGCTTTTACAGCATGATCAGCAATCCCCAGTAGTGATTTGACATTGCTGAAGGTCTTCTCACAAAATGCTTTGGTGAAGATATCAGCTACTTGTTCTGAAGATGAACAGAAGAGTAGGTGAATGGTGCCATCATGCACAAGCTCTCTGATGTAGTGCATGTGAATCCCAATGTGTCTGGTTCTCTGCTTCTGAACTGGATCTTTACAAATTCAAATGGTACTCTGGTTATCATAGTAGATGGTATTTGAGTACTCAGGTTCGAAGACACACTCTCCAAGTAAACCCTGCAACCATAAACATTGAGTTGTTGCATTAACAACTCCTCTGTACTCTGCTTCTGTAGATGAGAGTGCAATGGCACTCTATTTCTTGCTTGACCAGCTGATTGGCCCTTATGCAAGCATGAACACATATCCTAATGTGGACTTTCTATCTGTGCTATCACCTGCCCAATCATTGTCAGTAAATCCAATCAACTCAAGATTAGATTTTGCTTTATAGAAGATCCCATGTGTCCTTGTTCCCTGAACAAAGTTAAGGATCGTTTTGGCTGCTTTCCCATGGATCTCATGAGGCTGATCCATGTATCTAGAAGCCACACTTACTGCATAACAAATATCAGGTCTATTATATGTTAGATACAATAAACATCCAATCAATTTCCTATACAGTGTATTGTTTACCATCGGTGAAGAATCAGCTTCTTCCAGCTTCACTCCTGAAAGGAAAGGAGTTTTGCTTGCTTTGCAATCCTTCATTCTGAATTTGTTCAGCAATTCAAAGGCATATTTGGACTGGTGCACCTTGATTCCAGATTTGGTTTGAGCAATCTCAAGCCCCAAAAATTGACTTAAGAGCCCAAAATTTGTCACGGAGAAGGCTTGGTTCATAGCACCCTTTAAGGAAGCAATCTCAGCCTGTGAGCTTCCTGTAATGAGGAGGTCATCAATATATAACACAATGATCATTAGTGAACCATTAAATAACTTCAAATAGACATTTGGATCTGATTTGCACTGAACAAAATTCAGTGATAGCAAAAAGCTATCGATCTTGGCATACCAAGCCCTAGGGGCTTGGTTTAGCCTATACAATGACTTTCTCAACCTGCACACAAGAGAAGGGTTAGTAGCAAAACCTTGAGGATGATGCATATCTATCTCCATAGTGAGATATCCATTCAGGAAGGCACCTTTTACATCCATATGATGTACCTCCCATTTCCATGAGGCTGCAATGGCTAGAGCTAGCCTGATGGAATCCATCTTTGCCACTGGGGCAAAGGTCTCATTGTAATCTATGCCATGAACCTATGAGTAACCTTTGGCTACCAATATATCCTTTTACTTCAATGGTGAACCATCAGCAGAAAATTTGGTCTTATAGACCCACTTACACTGGACTAACTTTCTTCCTGGAGGAAGATCCACTAGCTCCCATGTCTTTCTCTTCTGGAGTGAGATGAACTCCTCCTTCATGGAAGATTTCCATCTTGGATCTCCTACTGCTTCTTCGTATGTTTTAGGATCAGACTCCACCATAAAATATCATTTTTCAGCAAACATAGGATCCTTCATGCACAGACCACTCTCAAATTGAGATCTTGTCCTCCTTGGGTAATTGGGATCCCCAGCTAGCTCTCCTGTTGCATGTAGTGTCTTGGCTGCCCATTTTGGCCTTGTGGGGATGTTTGGGTCTGCAATAAAATCATCTCCATCAGACAAATCAGAATCATCATGTTCAACAAACTCATTACTTACTTCTTGAGGTTCAGGTGGTGAAGAGGCTTCACCAACTTCCACTGCTGCAAGGGGTTCTTCTTCAAACTGAACACACCTTTCAATGAAGGCTTTGTTTGTGCTCAAATTTATCAACTTGTACCATTTTGAATCTTCAAAGTATCCAACAAAGAGACACTCTTGGCTTTGGGACTGCAAAGCCTTCCTCTTCTTTGTTGAAATCCTAGCCCAACCTTTGAGCCAAAAATCCTGAAATGGGTCACATCTGGCTTGTTCCCACTCCATGCTTCGAAGGGAGTCATACCATCAAGATGTTTTTGAGGCACCCTATTCTGGATATAGGCTGCACAGTTGATAGCTTCATCGCAGTACTTTGGTGGCAAAGTTTTGGCCTCCATCATGCATGTTGCCATCTCCTTGAGTGATCTGTTCTTCCTCTCAGCAACACCATTTTGCTGTGGTGTGTAAGGGATAGAATGCTGCATCTAAAAACCTGCATCTGCACAATAGTTAATAAAATCAAACTTGACATACTCACCACCATTGTCAGATCTGAGGACCTTGAGTTTCCTCCTAGACTGGTTCTCAACCAAATCCTTAAAGACTTTGAATAGGCCAAAAACTTCAGACTTGTGTTTCAGGAAGTAAACCCAGCAATACCTGGAAAAATCATCAATAAAGGTCAATGAATATTTGTCTTGACTCATGGACATATGAGGGAATGGGCCAGCAACATCACTGTGAATCAGCTCGAGGGGTGCAGAGGTTCTCTCATGACTAGCTCTCTCAAATTTGTGCTCTGGGTGTTTTCCTAGGATACAACCTTGGCAGACTCCTTTGGAAAATTTTATCTTGGGCAACCCTATGACCATTTATTTCTCACTAAGATCAGACAGATACTTGTAATTTAGATGGCCAAATATTTCATGCCATAGCTTGCTAGCTTCATTAGCATGAATCAGAAGAGCAGAGGGGTTTGAGTAAGGTAGGAAGTGTGAGAACATGTATACCTTTTGAGCATGATTTGCAACTCCTTTTGCAATGACTCTACCACTTGAGATCTCTGTGATCTCAAATTCATCAGGGAAGAATATGAGTTTCTTAGGAGACCCAGTGTGAGTCATCTAATACACTGATAGAAGGTTGGAGGCAAGACCAGGCACATACAACACATTGCTGAACTGACCATGATCAAGATCAAGCCTCCCTTTGCCCAAACTTTCAGTGAGAGAGTCATCTCCCAGTACAATAGATGGTCCTTTCTACTTGTCTAGTGAGGAGAAGGCCTCCTTAGTTGAAACCATGTGTCTTGAAGCTCCAGAGTCAATGATAAAACTGGGTGAACTTGATGTGCCAGCAACCAATGCATGAACTCTCTCTCTCTGTCATCTAAACTTGATCCTCCTTCTCTCTTATTTGAGCTTTCTGGAAGGGAGATGCCATTCTTCTCTAGGAGTTGGGTCAGCATATCAATCTGCTTTTTCATACAAGAGCTTTCAGAGTGATTTCCCTTATTGCAGTATGTGCACTTGTTCATTTCACCTTTGTTTTTCTTCTTCTGGGTATTCTTCTTGGAACCTTGTGGCTCCTCCAGAGACTGTTTCTTGTCTCTCTTTTGCTTAGGTGGATTTTTAGATTTCTTTTTTATTTTTGAATCCACCTTCGAATCTCCAGCAATCAAAGCTTGATCTTTGGATGGTTTGATGGTGCCCATCATCACCAGCTTGTCTTGTTCTTGTCTGAGAGATTCCATGAAATCTGCAAGGCTAGGCATCTTCCAGGTTCGAGCTATGAGTTTTGTGGCATAGAAGGTCGAAACAAAGATTGAGTAGTCAAGTCCTAGCTTTGAGAGGATGGCCAATACGAGCTGATCATCTTTCTTTTCGATACCACACTGCTTCAGCTGCAAAACTAGTGCTTTGAACTTGGAGAAATATAGCTGCAGGGATTCAAAGCTACTGGGACTCAGAGAAATCAGCTCATTCTCGATCTGATGTCCCCTCATCTCATCTATCTTTCCAAAAATATTAGAAAGCTTCTCCCATACTTGATCCAGTGATGTCAATCCATCGAGATGGAAAAGGAGGTCTCGGGAAATACTGAGACATAGGAGGCCATAAGCCTCATCTCTCCTGTTGTGCCATTTGATCTTCTCTACAGCTACATTGGGCTTTGCTTCTATGGCCATAGTCACCTTGTAGAGGCCTTTTTCTCTCAACAAGATCTCCATCTCTGCTTTCCATTCAAAATAGTTGAAGGGAGTCAAGATAGTTTTCTGTGAATCCATAGCTTTAGAAAATCTGTCCCGGCTGTCAGTAGAAGGCTCCCAGTCTTGATGTCGAACCTGCAAAACAATATTTCAAGGAGAGAACCAACCTACAATGGCTCTGATACCATGTGGAAATTAATGCCAACAATAGATTAATTTTACTCACAACAATTATCAATTGATCATGAAAAATTGCTAACAAGAGAGACTGAATATGGAGCTGTAACACTAAATTGTATTAACTGAGTGTACAATAGCCAACCCTGTAATAACATAGGTTGTGTAATAAATATAATACATCAAGAAATCGAATGCATGAGGAGGCATCCAAATCTAGCATAAAGCAGGCTTACCAAAAATAAGCAAATCCCCCATAGGTGTAAAAAGCTGATCCCAAATCTGTCATGGAGCTCACGAATTGGAAAAAATGAATAGGCATGATAAAGAGTGGTGGAATGGCATCTCATACATGCTTTTTCATGGAGAAAAGAGAGGAGGATGTGTAGGACAAAAAACAAGTCAACCTCACCTAGTCTAGCTTTTCCTTTTGCCTTAAAACACTGAAAAAGCAAGCAATAAAGCAGAAAATGCAGAAGGGAGCCTAGGAGGCTAGGAATAAAGCATAATTGATTCCTTTAGCTCTCCCATGTGCTACATGAGTCAAATAAGGCAAGTTTGACCTCTATGGATAGGTAAATATCAACTTGCACAAGGTGGGACACATGAACTAGGCAAATAAGACAAAAATAATGGAATTAATGTCTAAGTGGGTAAACTATGGGTTGATTATTCTAACACAAGCAAGAGTGAAGACAAGGTTAGTAAGCTCAAACCATTCTTGTCAATTTGTTTGGCACTATCCAAGACAAGTATGCACTTGCAGAGCTGGAAGTGCTTATATAAATGCTTCTAGAGGAAGACAAGTGAATCAAGAAGGTTAAATATGTCAAAACAAAGTTAAAAATGGGACATGAACTCAGGATGTCCGCACAAATTGGTTATTATGACATGGACTATATCATCCTTGACCTGGGATGTGATGTTAACATTTTAATGTGCCACGCCTGAGAAATAATGGGAAAGCCACCCCTATAATGGTACCCAATTCAATTAAGGCTTGCTAATCAGGCAAAGGTCCTGCCCATTGGTAGATTGAGTCAGTTCTAAGTGGATATTGAAGGATTTCAAACTTTTGTCGACTTTGAGGTCATCATTATAGTAGATGATACTAACCCATATCCCACGCTATTGGGGATCGATTTGGTGATGGGAAATCAAACCATTATAAACTTCAAAAGAAGGATCCTATGATTTGAAGATGATGAGATGAGGGTAGTTGCACCCCTCAATCCACTAGAAGGAAGGAGACGTTGAACCGATGTTCAATGAAAGGCAAGGTGATCACCTTGATAATATCTATAATGTTATTTCCCTTAGGGAGGATTACATTAATCCTACTGCCGTAGTGTAAATGGCTTCTAGAAGTAAGGTTTGGAGACAAGGTCACAACTATGACACAAAGGTAGACATGATTATTAGACCCTTTTCAACACTTGGAGTAGTGTTCCGCAACATTCTTGCAGTACCCACTCTAGGAGCAGGTTCAGCACTTCATCCATACTCTCGAAATGGCACCCAAAGGGTGGTACACATCTATGGAGTTGCACAAAGAAACAAGAGAATGGGAAAAGGTTGCGCAAAATTTCATCTACACATTCCATTTCACAGACGAGCAACTAATAGTTGATATTGCGCTAAAGACTATTAATGACAAGATATTCATTGATATCCCACTGGAGGTTGCATATTCTCAACCCTGTACTGCACATTCCCACTCGTGTTGTAAGACAATTCAACATTGGATGACATGCTATAACCTCTGCAGAGACCCAGAGGATGATTCGACTAACATCAATATTCTAGAGTCATAAGGATATCGCATAGTAGAAGGAAGCGACATTTCTAGTTAGTAGTTAATCAAGACGCTAAAGACCAAGAAAGTTAACATTGGGTCAGAAGGCACTTCAAAATTTACTAACATTGGAGACTTTTTGGACGAAGAGATAGTAGCCAAAATAGCTAATCTATTACACGAATTCCCAGACCTATTCTTGAAGAACTTCAAGGAAATGAAGGGGATAGTAGGATATTTGGGTGAAATGAAAATTCTGCTCAAACCCACTGAAAGACTGGTAAAATAGCGCCCGTACAAACTAAATCCATGCTATAAATAAAAAGTGAAAGCAGAAATGGATCACATGCTGGAAGTAGGAATCATTGAACCTGTTGAAGAGTCGGAGTGGATAAGCCCTATAGTGATTCAGGATAAGAAGGAAACAAGCGGGGTCATGATCTGTGTCGACCTTAGGAAGCTAAACAATCCTGCTTACATGATCCATTCCCAACACCATTTACAGATGAAGTCTTCGAGAGTGTCGATGGACAAGAAATGTACTCAGTCACCGATGGATTCTTGGGATATCATCAAGTCAGAATTGAGCAATCAGAATGCCACAAGACAAACTTCGTAATAGAATGGGGATACTACCAATACACAGTAATGCCCTTTGGCCTTAAAAATGACCCTACTATTTTCTTTAGAATAGTAGTTTCTTCTTTTAAAGATTTCATTCATAATTTTCATGAAGAATACTTTGATGACTGGACGATCTTTGGTATGGTGAAAGACCATATTGAAAATTTACGCATGATGCTGGAATAGTGTCACCGGTATCAAATTGTGCTGAATTTGAGAAAATGCATATTTTGTGCACCATTTGCTGTACCGCTGGGCCATGCAGTTTACCGCGATGGAATCCTGGTTGATCTCACGAAGGTGGAAATTATTCTGGACCTTCCACTGCCCACATCGGTCACACAAATCAAAGCCACATTGGGACATACTGGATATTATAGAGAATTCATACTAGGATACATAGAGATAACTACCCCAATGGAGAAGCTACTGAAGAAGGAAACCAAATTTGAGTGGAACAAAGACTATCAAGGAAGTCTGGATAAGCTGAAGCACAAAATGGCCACTGCGCCTATATTGATATTCCCATACTGGAAGAAGGAGTTCCATGTACATATTGATGCATCATCAATTGCGCTTGGTATAGTATTAACACAACCAGGAGAGGCCACAATTGAACACCCAATTGCATTTGCAAGTGGGAAACTGTCAACAATAGAGAAAAACTATACCACAATTGAAAGAGAAGGGCTTGCAATGGTCTATGCACTACAAAAGTTCATACATTATCTATTGGGTGGACACTTCAAAATGTTTACCGATCATTCTGTGCTGAAATACCTAGTCAATAAGCTATTTCTAGGGGGGAGATCTTCCGATGGCTCCTCCTCCTTCAAGAATTTGATTTTGAAGTCATTGTAAAGCCATGCCGACTGAATGTTGGGCTAGACCACTTGTCATGCATTGAAAGTGGAGAGGAACCACGCAGCTTAGAGAATAAATTACCTGATGTGCAGCTTTTTGCTGTTGACATTGTTGATAAAGAATTTGATGCTATTATACACTTATTGAATACATGCTATGCGCCTGAAGATTATACGACATGGCAAAAGAAACAACTAGTTGTCAAGGCCGTAGACTATACGGTAATCACGGGACAACTGTATAAGTTGGGACCAAATGAAATACTACACAGATGCGTCTTTGATCATGAAAGGAAATGGGTAATGGCTGAAGCGCATGTGGGTGTCTCCAAAGGACACTACGCCAGGAAGGAAACGGTGCCCAAGATTTTGAAAGATAGACTCTGGTGGCCAACTATACATATGGATTCAAGTAAATACTGTTGTGACTGTGATAAATGTCAAAGAATGGGGAAACCATCACGATGTGATGAAATGCCACTTGCGGCACAAATTACACTGCAGGACTTTGATAAATGGGTAGTGGATTATGTTGACCCTATTAGTCCACCATGGGAATGGACTAGTGGGTGCTATATTATAACTACTACAGATTACTTGAAAATATGGGTTGAAGTAGAACCTGTGAAATATTGCATCGCTGAAACTGTGACGATGTTTCTTTTTGAAAATATAGTAACAAGGTTTGGTTTCCCGAAGATCCTTATCAGTGACCAAGGTACGCATTTTGTAAACAAACTGATTGTTGAATTAACTACATAATTTCAAATCCAACACAAGAATACAACACATTACGATCCTTAAGCCAATGGAACTATTGAGGCATTCAACAAGATACTGGAGAATGCCTTGACCAAGGTCTATAATGTGCATAGAGATGACTAGGACTAGAAAGTCTCAGCAATATTATGGGCTTATAGAACAACATGCAAACGAATAACTAGACACACTCCTTTCTGTTTAGTCTATGGCCAAGAAGCAATCGTGCCCATGGAGTACATTGTGCCGAGCCTACGAATTGTTGTGCTAACAGAAATGGCAGATACTGATGCCGTAGAAGAAAGACTTGTGCAACTGATTCAAATGGAGGAAGAATGCTTCATTGCGGGATTCCATCAAAACGTGGAAAAACAACAACAGAAAGTGTGGCATGACCGCCACATTAGAAAAAAATAGTTCAAGGTTGGCGGACTTATTCTGATGTATGACAGCAAGTTCTTTAAGCACCCAACCCATGTGTGGTTTCTCAGATTACTAAAGTAGGCGCGGTAAAATTACATAAGCTGGATGGAACACCGGTTGCAGAATTGATCAATGGAAGCCGATTAAAACCATAATGTGATGGCTACGATGCGGTCCCATAAGGCCGAGGCACATAGCAAAAAAAATCTAAGTGGAGAAAAGCAACAAAAAAAGCATCTCCAGTGCAACCTGGCACGAAAAACAAAAGTTGTGCTGAAGAATGATGCACTTTCAACCCACCAACCAACCAACTAAGAGATAACTAGTAGGGAATGGAAGATAGATGACAGACACCGACGGACTATTAAATGCATGAGTATTCAAAAAAATATTTGGTGCTCATGACAGATCAGTAGCATTAATTTGGAAAGTTCAAGGAAAATGGGGGCATGCTTTTTGGTCCCATCCGTCGTATTAACCTTAAATTCCATGACAAGTACATAACGAAACCTAAGTGTGCGAGTAAAGACAATGAACGATGATCCCATGTCCTCCATCAGATGGCCCATCATTGTGTCCAATTACAGCCTAGATGCCTGATTAATTATAAATATCAGTCACCTCTATCATAGAGATAAGAAACCAGAGAGACAAGCCAACTGAGTGAACCAAAACCCTCCCTCAGAGCTGAAGACCATGATTCTTGAGCTATCCATTAACAGTGAAGACTCCACTATTTCACTAGCCTCACCTTTCTCGATATTAGAAGTGCCTTACGTCCCTAAACCCAGTTGGTCGATCAAGCCTATGAAGAATATGCAAGCTAAACCAAAGGAACCTTCAAGGCTGCCACTAGGAGGAGGCCACTAGATGTAGTTTCCTGTAACCCGACCACCAAGACAACCGACTGGAGAACACATTTTTTTTGTCAGATATTTGTCAAGTGCATACCTCCCTAATTCCTTTGGTCCCCCAACAAATATACCTAAATTTTGCAGAGCCGACTCGGTTCTACCACCACCGCCAATGGACACAAAGATGTCTGATGAAGAAAAGAACTTGTTGGCCCCATATGTGTCACTAAGGGTCCCTAATGCCACAAGAGTGCCAGTGGACATGCAGGAACTTATGGAAGAACCCACCATTCCAGATGGCATCCCACAGTCCCAAAATTCAAGACTTGAATTTTGAATACTACGACACCAGGAAGCAAGAGGAGTTGGCTAGAAATTGATTCATGGTCATGGTGCCTGATGAACCACTGAACACAAATGTAGTTTCTGCAATGGAATGGGTGCACGAATTGGAGCAGTCAGCCATATTAAACCTGCTCATAATGCTACATTTTAGTTGCACTGCCTTGGTCAGAATGTACATCAAGCAGCTTCTAGTATGCTTCCATGGAGGCTACCTCTAGCTGGACAAGCCATATGAGGTAACGGTTGAACTAGTCTCAACCATCATGGGTCTCTTGCGGTAAGGAGTTGATCCGAACCCATACTTGTACAAGGACGGGGAAAAATTGGACAAGAATGACATGAAGAGAAAGTACCAGCTTGTCTGCGGTAGAAAGATCTATCTTATTAGCTCTATTGATGACATTGTTGTAAGGGCTGCAACAAAAATTTTGTGCAGTAAGGTTCTACACAAAAAGAGGCCTACTGAATGCACTACCACAACAATAGAGATAACAGAGTAGTGTGCACAAGGAGTGCACATTAACTGGTCCTAGTTCCTCATGAATGAACTGATGGACAATGTTGTTGATGTGCATGAACATCTCGCAATGAAGTTCCACTACTTGTGGCTTCTAATTTTGATCTTGTTCGCAACCTAGTCTCCTCTTCTAGACTATCAAACCATGGACATCCAAATGGAGTTTCTTGGTGTGCACTTCCAGAACCTTTGGGACCACAAAGACAACAAACGTAAGGCCGATACAAAGTTGGCATTTTTTCTCCAAGGAGAAACACTTAGACAGATCATGTGCAACCAGTAAAGATTGTTCCCCATGACAGTTGCCAAGTATCCTTTCATTGACTTCTATGTGGGGCCGCACAAAATCATCTTCTATCTATGCAGTGACCCCAAGAAGCAAGCACTCTCGACCGTCTTCGTCATCAGGGATGCAAATATCGAGAGGGAAATAAAAGACTAGCCCAAAGAATGGATTGAACAGTGTGTGGAGGTTCCTAGGGAGCAGCAATCACACCAGGGAGATCCGCAAGAGAACCTGTTCCAAGACCAGGCCAATACCACCAACCAGGATCATCACAATGATGCCCAACAAGAGGAAGAATAAGAAGAAGAGAAAGACCCACCCAATGAGGGTGAAGAAGACACCCTTACTGATGAGGAGGTGTGTGCCCAAAAGAACCAGGAAAAGAAAGGGCAAAGAGCCTATGGAGGAAGATGCAGAAGCCTTGGGAATCCCACATAAGAAAAAGTAGAAGGCTAATCGACCCCAAGTCATGAACATAGTAGAAGAGGATCTAAATCTTCTTAGAGAAGAGGTCGCTGAAGTAGCTGAGTCTACCTTGGGTAATATCACACATAGGAAAACCAATTGGACGACTTCACTCACTGCACAAGTTAACCGGTTTGCAGAGGCCGTCACATAAGTGCACAACACCGTGCAGGATGAGACCTACAGTGTAGACCCATAACACACCTTGGTGACACTGGTGCTGCTCCCACCATTAAGAATAGAAATTCCCATATAGGAATTTTGTAAAAATGTAGCAAAAACATATACAAGTGTCCATAGTTTGGACACATTAACTTTATATTTCTCTAAGCTAACATTGTTGCAAATATATTCCATTCATCACGTTGTATTTATAGCGGTGAGAATATGAGAAAATGAGGTTGCATATCAGGAATATAAGGCAACCAAGAAAGAAAAGGTGAGAAAACAAGTCATCAACCACCAATAGGAAGACCTAGAAGCACAGGCGCAGAGGCAGGATTCACCGGAAGAAGCCATAAAGGAGGCAGTCATGCAACTTCCAGATGATGAAGAAGAAGGAGAGGCAGAACCTATGCACCAACTAAGGTGGTTATCCAAACTGGCCGCAGATCTAAAGAAATAGGTTTAGGACTTAAACGCCAACCAACATTCGAGCATGCCTCTCGAAGTTGTGCAAAAAAGGCAACAATCGACATATCAAGCTATTGGTCGGCTTAGGGAAGATGAGAAGATCTGCACAGAGGCAGTGGAAGCAATCACCATGGTATGGGAGCAACTCATCGAGGATGAGATGGCAAAGAAGCTTGCCAAGTAGGCGTGGTAAGTAGACCTACAGGTAGTAGTGGTAAAGGCAGAAATCAAGAAGCTGCCAACAAAGGAGAAATTCACCAAAGGATTTGAGCTCAAGAAGCTCAAGGATAAGGAAAGAACCCTGTGCAAGTAGGAAAACATGTGCAAGAAAGAGACGACTGAGAAACAAGCCGAGGCTGAATGGGTGATAGGGATAATTTAGCATGTTCAATAGAGAATCCATGAGCTCACACAAGAAGTGGCCAATGCATCTTTGAAACACCCTAGCTCTGACATAGTGCAGGAACTGGAGAAGCAGAAAGAATAAACCTACCAAGAGATCGAAAAGGGTTACTCCCATTTTTTCCCAATTCCAATAGAAGGTTGGAAGCGTAGAACAATCTATGCTAGAAGATGCATCAGAGGATGTGCAAGAGGTGGAAAAAGAAGATGAGGAGGAAAAGGAAGATGAAGAAGAAAAGGAAGATGAAGAGGGAAAGGAAGATGAAGAGGCCCAAGGAGAACAACCTTGAAGAAGAGTAGGAGCAAGAAAAAGAAAAACCCATGGAAGTAGACTATTCAGATGATGCCGAGGAGGAAATAGTATAACTCAAATTTTATAATCTAAAAATATAAACAATTTTTCCAATTATGGGATGAGCCTATGGTTCAGGAAACACCATCCAAAAAAAAAAAATTAGCAAAACACGTTAAGAAGGGAAGCAGGAGAAAGGTGCGGAAAAAAATTTTCAAGGAAAAAGTTGTGCATGTTGCGCCACCTCCTAGGTCCATTGCTTCATGCCTCGGGACAAGTCACATGTGAGTGTTGGAGGCCTATTGGGCTTGGGGGAGGCATGGAAGGAATAAGCACAAATGACTAAATGCACAAGAATCAATCCACCACACAAGCACAAACAAGGAAAAGGAAGCACGCGATAGGGATAGAAGAAATCTATGAAGACAAGGAAATCTATGGGGACAAAGGAAACTGTACGGAAGAGGAAATATGCATAGAAGAAGGAATATACACAAAAAATGTCACCTGCATGAGAGGAAAATGTCGTAGGGTAAATTAGTAGCACAAGTGCAAAATAACGACCGAAAGCGACATGATGATAATGGGGGTTGAATTCGACTTAACTCAGCATATGCCACACAAGTGAACGCATGCTATAAGTAAGGTTGTTAGTGCCTAGTGTCAAGTCATGACTACCATAGCTATAGCATAAGGGGTGGTTGATGGTGACAGTTAACAGACTGCCTGTATGCAGTTGACCCTGCATGGTCATATAAAATAGTATAAATAGGAGGGGTTCAATATTTAAATGGTTGGATTTCGGTGATTGTTGCTTTTATGTTGGATACTAGTGATTATTGTTACTTTTAGTTGTTTCTGATAGGTTAGTAGTGGGAATATATTTGAAGGACTGGAGCAAAGCTGTGAGATTTGAGTGGTAGATTAGTCGGAGGTAGTACAATAAAAGATAAGCTCTGCCAAAGAGGCGCAGATGTTAGAGAGGTTGATCCAAGAAGTGTGCAGATCAGTAGATGGTAGTAGTATTTAGGAGAAATAAGACATAGAGCATGAGAGAAAGAGAGAGTCTGAGTAGAAAGATTTATCTAAGACAGTCTGCAGTCAAATGCAGGCTGAAGGCACCATATATTTCTCATGCCTGATGAAGAATGCCTTGTGGTATTTCCTGGATGGGTTTCCATGTGAACTCTCCCGTATGTTGATGATTGAATATGTATGGTTGTGTGTGTTTATGTTTATAATGCAAGTACTATCATGGTTGAACAAATACTGTACTATCCATAAAAGTCTGAATGCATGAATAGGTTAGTGTGCACTACTTTTGAGTATTAGTTTATGTTTACGGCACAATCATTGTTGTGCACTTGTTACATTGCACCTATCTATAGGCTCACATTTATATTCTATTATGTTTAAAGCACTAAGGATAAATCTATGTCATGCCATTAGTAGATGATAAAATATATGTTCGGTGTGTGCTACAGTTTGACGTAAATGACGCCATCCTTGTGACTTGGTCGAGCTCCTTGGTTGAGCACCAAGTGACCATAATACCTCGACGAATTACAGAAACATGGTTCCAATGGTTACCCATCGAAGAGATATCTTGGGTGATACTGCACCTGCTTTGTGAGCATTGCCAATGGGGATTTCTCTGTTGGGCCGGTATCTCGGGTGTTTTTTGGGTTGATGGGATGCGCAAAACCTGGGTCACACGAGTTAGGAAAAGTGGCCAACAAGTATGGAGTCATTTCATTGATCCAAGTCTCTTTACATTCCTTCATACCTTAGAAAAATCTTGGTTGAATTCGAAGTCATCTTTCAATGACTCCAATCCGATTGATTGAACAATCGTTGTGTTCAACAAAGCGATTTTCTCACTTGTTTCATTGGCCACATTGTTCGACTTGCCTGACTTATGTCTTAGAACAAAAGTATAACTCTACATGAATTCTATCCACAGTCTTCATGTTTCTTTTAATTTAACTTGGTTAGAGTATTTAAATATCTCTGAGCTTGATGATCAATAAACAATACAAATTCCTTTGGAAACATGTAGTTCCTCCATTTCTTCATTACTTAGTATACTCAATGTTTATTCTTATCCTCATACAAATTCTCACTGAAAAGTTATAATTGGTTTAGCTTCTAGAATCTATTAGAACCTATAGTGATACTAATGGGGGGGGTGGGGGCGGTTTGAATCAATATCATACAATTTTACCGATTTTATTTCATTAATCATGTAACATTATTAACCTTGATCATTCATTAACATAAAAACAATACACAAAATATTTATATTGAAACTCAATTTAATAAATTGGTAGAAACATATATTACATTGATTTGCAGGAGACACCAATATCCAACAGTGTGAGCACCCACTCATATATTTTGTAGAAACCAATATGATAGGGATACTAATCCCTCTTATGAGCACCAACTCATAGGCCATACACCAACCTATCAAATGGATGAGGACACTAATCCTCTTGAGCACCAACCCATCAAATGGACGAGGACATCAATCCTCTTGAGCACGGACTCAATTTTGCAGGCACCAACCTGTGAGGAAACCAATCCTATCTAATCACCCACTTACATTCTAAGCAACAACCTTCTCTCCCAAGCACCACTCTACCACCTCGGAGTGAATATATGCGTTTGTAATATAGTGTCGCAAAGATATATCCTTGCTTCTTTGTTATTCCCATACTTGTTATTGTTAGTTCAAACACTCTATTTTATGCCTTCAATGTTATCATCGATTTGGACATCAACTGTGTATAGGTCCTTATGCAATTTACACTCTCAAACTTAAAACCTAATCTTTACTTATTCTTGTTGTTTAGGTATCGTGGAAAAAACTTCTCTATACGGAGATGTGTCCTTCAGATATCAACGCAATCATTGCAATCTTCATTGTTAGAGTGAAATTGAATAGGTTTCATGATTTTTATTTTAGAAACCTTGCAAAAAGGTTACTGACGATCTCTAGAGTCTTGGAAACAACATGTTCCTACAATCACAATAAAAGAAAAAATCCATACTTACAATATCTAGTCTCAACTTAGTCTTCATAATCTAATTTCTCCAATCTTCTTTTTACATTTCATCTCATGTGATCAATTCACCTTTCTCATTATCATTGAAGCCATCCATTCCTAAAACCCAAGAAAATATATTTTTGATTGATTTCATCTTTTATCTATTATTCGAACCTTAGAGTTCACTCATTTTTCTCCACACGTCTCACACATTCTCATGAAACTGATATTCTAATTATATCCACCAAGCTACGAACATGTGGACCATTTTTATCACTTTCCTTAGTTGATTTGTGCTTTTGAAGATCCAATGTGTAAACAAGGGTCATTCTCACTGTTTCTAATTGTAGGGTCAACTCTCTTTTGTAGTTCATGTTGATTTCAAAGTTAACATTTTCATATTTTTCTTCATTGTTCTTCTTATATTTTCCTTGGATGTAATGAATAACTCGATCGATAGAATAATAGGATCAATCCATAGATATATATGATCAAAATATTTCATGATTGAAAGAATGAAATCACTCTGGAGAATTCAATTAGTACAAAATCTTGGATGTTATGGTACTAGAATCCTATACGTGTTGTTACCAAAACTGGTACCATAAGTTCGAAGATGTATTGTCTTGTTGTGTCAATTATTTCCTAGTCCATGGTACATTAGAGGAAATTTCAACTCAAAATGGGACTTTTAACTCTAATTCAAATTGCATGTCATCATGTGTTAGCCAATGAAATTGCTTTAAATTTGAAATACCGTATAGGTCTCAAACAATTTTTTAATATAAATTTGGGGATGTGTATCATAAAAAAACTACTCTTTTTGTTCGTATTTTTGACATATCTCCCTATGATTTTACTCATATTTCTATCGAGAGAGCTCGTTGGATGCGAAATTAAATTATTCATCCAACGAGTACCCACTTGACATATTTTTAACAGACCCCACTACCCCAAAAACAGGAAATACTTGGAAAAACATGATGATGATGTCATTATCACGTTTGTTCAGGGATTTCTTGTTTTTGGGGTAGCAAGGTCCGTAAAAAATATGCCGAGTGGGTACTCATTGGATGAAGAATTTAATTTCACATCTAACAAGCTCTCTCGATAGAAATATGAATAAAATCACTGGGATATATGTCGAAAATACAAACAAACAAAATAGTTTTTTTCTTTTCTTCCTCCAAAATTAATAAATATGATTTTATTCTTTTAAGTATTCTTTTATTATTTTTCTTAGGAGTCCCATTTTGAGTTGAAATTTCCTCTAATTTTTTTTTAAGGATTCTAATAGTATACCTAAGTATAGTATTGTTTGTGATTATTTTGGATTGCTATATGTGTGTGTGTAGGAAAATATTAAATATGAAACATACAATTTACCACTAAAACATGTATATTTTGGTGAGTATTATAATAAAAACACACATTTTATGTAAGTATAGGTGATATTTGAGAGTGAAAATGACGAATTAGCAAATTTATTTTTTGAAAAAAAGTACAAAAAATAGCCAATTGGCAAAATTTTATCACTAAAAATTACCATGTCTGCCACATCATCTGTTATACAATTATTAATGAAACATCATTATGATCATCGTCACTTTTCTTTGACATCAACCAAAACAATTTTCTCAACAAATTCCCCCTTTGTCGTTAATGCAACACTTAAACTTTTGGCAGTAATGCATGCTCCCCCTATCATCAACACTTTGTTTCTCTCCTGCTTTGACATTAGTGACAGAGATATTCTCTCCTTGATTGTAAATTCCTTTTGTGAACATCTTTCCTTTCTGAGAATTCTCCCCTTTTATTATGGTGACTACCCCTGTCTTTATGCTTCATCATTCTCTCCATCAATCCTTCTTGTTGTGTTGTTCCCCCTATCTGAATGCTTATCTTTTATTTTATTTTGTTTCTCTAGTCTTGTCTTCTTGCAACTCCTCTTATCAATATGTCTTCCCCTTTGATGGTAAATAGGCCTTCTCCATGTGTTGGTTTAAAAATATGACAGGGATACAAATTTAGAGGTTTCCATATGGTTCCATATTGATTCAACATTGCCACAAATCACCTTCTTAAATCGAACAAACATTTGTTGTAGTTGACCTTTCTTTTGTTGAATTATATTATCATGAACTGCAAAATAAATTTTCTCAATCCATGGCTTGGAAATGATCAAAGAATAAATTGTTGAACATATCCCTTTATTAATCACCGAAATTACTTATAAAAAATTAATCTTTGAATGAAATTCAAGATTGTTTTTATCATGCTATATTGCTGGTTAAAAAATACACAAAATATCCTATCAAAACTTATCAAAGACTGTTGTCATGAATTCTACATAATCCTTCAAAAATAATACCAGCATAAGTGTGTCCTAATGCTAGTCTAAACAATTTGGTATTGAGGCTCAATATTATGATAATTTTAGCTGTCAAATATGGCATATATTGTTGGTACAAGGGGAACTCTAGAAAATGTCATTCCCAACAGGTACTCATTGTCTAGAATGAAGACACGTTTGGTGTTCAATCATTGTGAATAGTTATAGCAATTTTCTTATCAGTTCTATATATGCCACAAGTACCCAAGGATATGATTACTTATTGTGCAATTTTATTGATTCCATAAGGTTTACTCTCCTAAAGTTGATGTTCCATAAAGTTATCATGCCCAAAAAGGTTTAGAATAGATTCTCAATCATTAAAGAGGATCACAAATATTCCATCTATTACATGTCATAATACTTCCATACATGATTGAAAATGAGATGAAGAGTTGTCCTGACTTTTCTATACTTTCCTTGTTATTTATGTAACTGCTGCATCACATGCCATTTCCCATTCAAGTGTAACAATTTCTGGATTTTCAATTCTCTTATTATCATAGATATGAGACTGCAAATCCACTCACTCACCATCATTCTAAGGAAATTCAAGTCTCTTAGAGGAACGTTGAACCCCATTACCGTTTAATTTCAAATTCAATTTCTATGTGCAAACATTCTATGTCTCGTGGGCATCTACTAAAAAATTGGAATGTATTTTGAATCCTGCATATATTTCTCTTTAGGAGTGGTAAGCATTTATTCATTACTTGGCATACATTTACACATTCTTGGTGGTAATTTCCTCATCCATAGAAGGCCTTGCATTCATTTCCTTCATGAGTGGCAGACATTTATACATGCTTGGTAGGATGTTCCTCTTTTCTATCATGTATTTCTTATGCCTGGTGGGCATTTTCCCATAGCTTGCATGCACTTTATAATGGCTTGCATTCATTTTAAATAGGTTGGTGAGCATATTTAACAATTGATGTGAATTTTACTTGACATGGAGGTAATTCAGATGACTTGGTGGGAATTTAGATTGACTTGGTGGGAATTTAGGTGACCTCATAAAGCATTTTCTTATCTTGGTGGGCATATTAAATGAATGACGGTATATTTCTTTAGACTGGTGGACATATTTCAACGAATAAAAGGCACATTTCTCTTTCCTATGACACCTTGGTAGGAATTAAGTGACTTGGTGGGAATTATAATATTTTCTTTCTAGAAATTTTGTAGGATATTGATTCAAATATGTCCTTGAGTATCAAAAAATATTATTTTTCATTTAGCAGTATTATGTAGGGTACCTCTGATCTTTATCAATTACACCTCATCGCCAATATTTGTTGTTTCATTTAAGTTGTTTGGCTATTGATAGCTTGTTCCTTAAATTCTATCTTAGACATTTAAATTTGTTTCAAACTTTATATTCAAAACACCCTCAAAACAAGGTAAAAAATAGTCCACAAAATATTTATAATCATCCTTGAATCCATTGTAAGGAGAGTACTCAAATATTCTTTTAGACAAGTCAAAAACTGCATTAAATTTTGTTTTGTATTTATCCTTGAAATCTGTAATAATCATCCCTTAATTATGTGCCAAAATTATCCTCAAAAGAACCTTCAAATTGACTCTTATAAATTCCTTAATGATTCCTGAAAAAAATGTCAAACCAATACTACAAGACAGTATTTATCTAGGTCGAAATTGTTGTACCTTTCTCCTTCATTACATGCTTACTAAGAGGGGTCTCAATCAAACATTCAAAAATACAACTAGAACACTTAGAAAAACCATTAAATATGCAAATATATAAATTCCAAAGTTACTCCTAAGATAAATTCCCAATCTACACTTTGTTTTTTCTTGCTTTTAACCAATAATATTAATATCTTTAAATCAAAGAGATGTCAAGCTTTATAAGGAAACTTCTTTTTCTTTTAAATAATAATTAAATAACTCTCTTATGCTTCTTCCTTAGTCTACCCTCTCCAATATGGAGATCATAGAATAAAAAGAGTGAACTGAGAGAAATATCTCTCAAATTTTTAGCATGCAGAGCTATCACTATTTTGTTTTCAGGATCTTTACTTTTAGTCATCACACTGCCCAACTTCAAGATAAGTGGATTGTCATGGCTTTATATTGTGTAGTTTGTACATACATCATAATCATAAAGAACTAGTCCACATTAGGGAAAACTTTATGGGCGAAATTTCACCAATTGGCTATTTTTGGGTTTTTTTCAAAAACTAAATTCACTATTTGGTCATTTTTAGTCTCTAAATCACCTATATTTATATAAAATATGTTTTTTATCATAATATTCGCCAAAATTTACAAGTTTCAATGTAAATTGTATGTTTCATATTTAAGATTCACCTACCTATCTATATATATGTTTTTTTCAATCCAAAATTATCGCCTAGAATACTATACTTAAGTATACTATTATAATCCTTAAAAAATACCTTGGTCCACATACTTCCTATATTTTCTTTTCTAATTTCATTATCCATACTCTTGAGCACTTTTCTTTCTTTTTCTTGGCAATAGGATTCTTTTCTTTAACATAAATAGTTAACCGAACATTTTCATCATTTTATTTTTCTTGTTTTATCTTATAAAATTTATTGTTTTTCTTTGAGATATTATAGTCTTGATATTTATGGAAAAATATGTTTCATTTATAACAAACTACATCACTATAAAAATTTTCATATTCCTAGAATTGTTGCACTTACAACATTAAACAATTCTATCAACATTTTTTATAAATTGTTCTGAATTTGTTGTCCCCAGAGTCATTCTTCGAATATACTTCATAATCCACCTCTTTATTCCGAATGTTATTACAAGAGAAACAATAACCATGAAAATCATTTTTGTACCTGAGCGCATGCCATCTCCTTGGTAGTGCAACCCTCCTATACTTATTTTTATCATACCTTGGATGATTATGCTTTCCTCGCATTCTAATGTCTTCTTTGCAATTAGGGATTTTAAAGAATTTTGTATTGATTTTAGCCTTCTCCTCAATTGACTTGGAGATTTCTTCAAGAGTGTTCTTATTGCAGTCAAACCTAAGACCAGTCTTGCCATGTGGAGATCTTTGATAGTTGAGGATATTGTCTAAAGTTTCTTAGCTCTTTTTAAATTTCATATTGTTATTTACTTGAGTCGTGAGCTTGTTAATTTCCTATCTTAGGTCAAAATTTTCTTCTTCAATTATTTCATAATCCCATTCTTTGTTTTGTAGCTATTTTAAATTTAACTCTTCAATTTTCTTCTATTGTTCTAATTGATGTTTCATGTTAGAGATTTGAAATAGTTTCTCTTTCAATAACTTATTCTTTTCCAATTCCTTTTTTTAGTGAGACAATCTCAAGCTCTCTTTCTTGACAAATTTCTTCCTTCTCTTTTAGCTACCTTGTCAAACATTTTTCAACTTGTATTTCCTCTACTAATTGACCTTTTAGACTAACAATGGTATTTTCATGTTTATTATGTATTTCTTCTAGTTCCTTTCTTAGGGACATAACCTTTTATTCTTGATTCTTGTAAAGTTGTTCCTTCTCCTTTAGTTTATTTGTCAGGGATTGTTGTGTTTCTTTAGTTTTTTCAGTCCCTTATAATTGTCAAATTAGATATTCCTCTTGATACATTTTCAATTGTTCCCTTAATGATTGGTTTCCTTTTTCGTTTTCCTTACTTCACTTAGAGCACTAATAAGTTCTTCCTCAATATTTAATTCTCCTTCAACTTCCGATTCTTCTTTATTTTCATAGGCATTGCTTTTTCTCTCATTGACTTCATCATCTATTTCAGGATGTTATTCTTTTTTTGTATCTAACCTTTCCTTTTGATTTTATTCATGTTCCCAATACACAAGCTTTTATTTTGTGGTCACAAGGAGAGATTCATTTGTGTAGAGATCTTGTACCTTGTACAAAATCCATTTAGATGACTTACATTGTCCCACTTTTTTCTTCTTAGAATCTAATAGGTCATTCAAAATTGCATTCATTTCCTTTACATTATATTTTTCTAGCTTCTTTTCTATTGAACTCTTTGGTCAAGGCCATTAAAAATTGAAATCATTTCCTTTGCATTGTATTTGTGTATCTTCTTTTACGTTGAACCATTTGGTCGATTCTTTGGAATTGTGTAACCATTTTGAACTACACTCCAAATGTTTATCCCAAGAGCTTGCAAATATGCCAAGATTCTTTTGCTCTGTGGTATACAATCTATTCCATAAAACAAGGGTTCTTTGTTAGGCTCTAGCCATTAAAAATTCATGTGTATTCTATGGGATATTTCTTCCAAAGTATGAACATTAGGAAGGAAATATTCTCTGATACCAATTTTTGGAACCCACAAAGATAGTAAAATGGGGGATGAATCAATATCATACACATTTATGTAATTTTAATTTATTAATCTTGTAACATTATTAAACTTCAACATTCATCAACATCAATCATAACACACATAATATTTATAATATTAAAACTCAATTTAATTAATTGATTTAAACATAGACTACATAGATTTGTAGGAGACACCAATCTCTAATAGTGTGAGCTCCAACTCACAGATTTTGCAGAAACCTATCTGATAGGGACACCAATCCCTATTATGAGCACTATTATGAGCACCAACTCATCAGGAACCAACTTGTTTAATGGATGAGGATACCAATTCTATTGTGGGAACCAATTCATAAACCATGCAGCAACATATCAAATGGATAAGGTAACCAATCCTCTTCACCACCAACTCAATTTTGTAGGAATCAACCAACCAAATGTATGAGGAATCCAATCCTCTTGAGCACCAACTCAATTATGTAGACACCAAGTTTTAGAACACCAACCTATGAGGACACCAATCTTCTATAAGAAACCTCTTACAACGCAAGAAATAACCTCCTCTCCCAAGCACCACCTTGCCACCTTGAAGTGAATATATGTGTTTGTAATGCACTATCACAAATATGTATCCCTGTTTTTGTATTATTCCTATACCTATTATTGTTACTTCAAACACTATGTTTTATTCCTTCAAGATTATCATCAATTTGGAAATTATATAAATAAAATGAAACTTTAGGGTTGTGTGTTGATTACAGATAACTAAATAAAATGATAATAAAGAATAAGTACCCATTTCACATAACTAGCGATTTGTTTGATAATATGAAGGAAGCCAGAGTTTTCAAAAATTGACTTGAGCTACAGTTATCGTCAAGTGGTAATAAAAGAAGAAGACACCCATAAGGAAACTTTCTGAACAACATATGCCCATTATGAGTTCATGGTGGTGTCATTTGGTCTTACCAATGCACCCACCACATTCATATGCCTCATGAATAGTGTTTTTAGCAAGTATTTGGACAAGTTTTTGTTATTGTTCTTGGATGACATTCTTGTTTATTCAAAGAATAAAGAAGAGAACAAAAAACATTTAAGAAAGGTATTGCAAGTTCTTAGAGAGCAAAAATTACATGCAAAGATAAGAAAGTGTGAATTTTATCAAAGAAGAGTACAGTATTTGGGTGATGTTATTTCATAGGAAGGAACTTTAGTGCATCCAAAAAATATTGAAGTTGTAATGGATTGTTCTACTCCAAAGAATGTTATATATGTTAGATATTTTATGGTTCTTATAGGATTGATGCAGGGGATTTTAAGCCCAGTACAAACAGTCAAAGATAGATAATAGGAGCACCCATATGACATTTGATGACCTCAAGTAGTTGAAGAAGTTACTTACTAGCACTCCTATTTAGAAGATTGCAGATCCAAAGAAAAATTCCATAGTGTGCACAGATGCTTGCATTGAAGGATTGGGTGGAGTGCTTATGCAAGAAGGATTTTTTATTTTCTATGAGTCAATAAAGTTATAAGAGAATGAAAAGAATTATGAAACTCATGATTTAGAATTAGCATCCATAGTGTAGGCTCTAAAGATGTGGAGACATTATCTATTAGGAAGAAGCTTTGAACTTAGAATCGATCAGATGAACTTAAAATATTTTTTTGGTCATCCAAGATTAAATGCTAGGCAAGATAGATGGATGAAATTTCTATTTGATTTTGATTTTGAAATAAAACATGTAAAAGGAAAAGAGAATAAGGTTGGAGACACCCTTAGAAAAATATTTCATGGTGTAGCATTAAGCATGTGCAAATCATATTTGAAAACAAAATTTCTTGAACCACAAAAGACTGATGAAACGTACCTTCATGTTAAAGAGAAGTTGCAACAAGGAAAATTACCTGAAAAGTGTGAAGGATATGACCTCAAAGAATATGATATTATTCTTTATAAAGGAATACCGTACACTCCAAATTCTGTAGATTTTAAGAAGGTAATAATGGATGAAATTCATCAAATTCCGTACTCTGACATCCAGTATATCAAAAGATAATAACAATAGCAAGAAAGAAATACTTTTTGCATGGAATGAAGAAGGATATAGAAGAATACATTGCTCAATGTCAAAAGTTCCAACAAGTCAAGGAAGAGCATAAGCATTCAACATGACTATTGAAACCTTTTCCCATTCTAGAATGGAAGTGGAAAGTAATTTCTATGGATTATATAATAGGTTTTCCAATGACAATGAGGAAACATTATTCAATCATGGTTATGGTGGAGAATATTTCAAAGCAAGATATTTCTATTCTAGCAAGTCCACTCATAAAACAAGTGGAATAGTGAACATCTTCATGAAGGAAATATTCAGATTGCATATATTACCCAAGGCAATAGTTCCATATCGAGATCAAAAGTTCACTTTCAATTTTTGGAAAGGATTGTTTCATGAATTGGGAACATGCTCAAATTTAGTACAATGTATCATCCTCAAGTATATGGTCAAACTGAGAGGGTGAATCGGGATTTTGAAGACATGTTGATAATGTATGTGATGGACAAGCCATCCAAGTGGGAGGATTACCACCACTTGGTAGATTTTGCATACAATAATGGACATCAAGCATCATTGGGAATGAGTCCATTTGAGGCATTGTATGGAAAGGGATGCATAACTCAAGTGAATTGGGATCATTAGTGAGAAGAATAGTGCTTGGGCCATTACAAATGAAGGAAATGTAACAAGAAATTGTTCATGTTGGAACATAATTCCCATATAAACCTTTATTAATACTCCTTTCATAAGTTTCCATGTTTTTAGTGTAAGTTGTTCCATGTAAAAATGGTTCCTAGTACCTAGTCTAGGGTGTTTGTCCACATTTAACCACCTTTGACTAGCAGTTTGTACACAAAGCCATATTCAACTTCTAGATCCACTCATTTTCTACATATTAGGAGTTATTGTGCCCCATTTGCATGTTTCTAGGAGATAAGGGATCATTTTTCCCTTTTAAGGAGACTAAGTGTGCTATATTGAATATTTGGTCAATCATTGCTCATTAATGACCACTGAGAGCATATTAATAACACTAATGCACCCTCATGGTAATTCCTTTCACACTTTTTGACTAGAATAACAAATTCATGGTCTATATAGGTTCATCTTACCTCATTATGGACACTAATTGGAGTCACACTTGGCACAATGTCATAGATTGGGGGAATTAGTTAAGAAAATCCTCATTATTGTGAGCTACTCAACTCACCAGTAAGTGTCTCAATTTCGTCTCTTGAGAGAATATATATTGTAGTCAATGTATTGAATAACATGTAATGGAAGATCAATCCACTTTAGTGTTTTAGTCATATGTTCTACTTAATATTTTCTTCATATTTCTTCTATTTTCCTCTCTATCTTTTGAAAATTCTAAGTGAAGTTTGCACTAGTAATATAGATCCTCCTGTGACACATTATAGAATTTTACAGTTAATATAAGGAATAATTTGAAGGCATGCTAGGTCATACAAAAGAGTTATGCAAATTTGAAAAGAGTGCACAAGGAATTTAAAATTTAGAATCATGTTTATTTAAGAATAAATATGAGGAAATTTTCCTGAAAGTTGGGAAGGTGTACCAAAATGGAACCAAGATATTGTGGCTCATTTCAATTCCTTGATAGGATAGGGCTAATTGCATATAGGATTGCATTTCTTGCTAACATGAGAGATCAAAATGTTTTTCATTTTTTTTTGCTTAAGAAGTATGTACATTATCCTAATCACATAATTGATTGGAATGTGATACAGGTGGAACCTGAGGGAGATTTTCAAGTAGAGACTACGTGCATATTCAACAAGAAGGTGCATTTCTCTAGAACCAAGCAATTTAACAAGGTGAAATGGAAGAACCTTGGTCCTAACGAGGATACATGGGAGTTGGAAGATGTCATGAAAGAGGCATACCCATTTTTTCAGTTTTGGGAACATTGAGATAGTGTTATTCTAGGGGGGGGGGGGGGGGGGGGGAGATGTAATACCCCCATTTTGAACCTTAGAATTTATGGGATTTATATGTAAATAATGTTTATATGTGATGTGTGATTCCTAGAATGGATATAAAGGCCAAGGCCCTTCCAGTGAGTAATCGATTTTTAAAGGAAAGTATTATTTGTGAGCCATGTGCTAGTAAGCCATGGGAAACTATAAAAATATGTAAATATTTATAAATTTAATTAAAAGTCCAAGAGATAGGAATGGAAGCAACTAAAATGAGGTGGATTGTTTGTATCCACTAGGGAGAGGTGAGGATTTGTGGGATTGAACCCATTTTTTCCAAGTGTCACTTTAAGAACCCATCTTAACTCTCTTGTTGATATTTAATTTTGTTCTAAGAATTTAGTTGAGAAATCAACTCCTGAATTTAATGGAGAAGGGGAAAACTTAGAAATTCATATGGTTGAGTATGGATTAGATTACTTGACTGAGAAGTCAATTTCCCTCATGGGAATTTGTTCTCCATCATTTACATTTCATTTTTGAAACAAGCAGACATCAATTCTCATCTTGTTAAGTGTTCCCAATGGTCTAATTAGTAGAAATCATAACTAGAAATTAAGTTTTATTTTAGAGTATCTAAACTGCCCATAAATTCATGTGTAGAGAGAAATCCAAAGAAGAATCAATACATATAAACCATGGGGCGAATTTGAGAGTTTCAAGGACCCAAAAATTCATGGGAAACCCGTATTTGTAATCCTTAAAGTTGAATTTCATGATTAAGAGTCACGTGGAAAAAATTTAGAAAAATCCATGAGCACGTGGAATTGGGAGAGATATTTAGAGGTCAGAATTTATTGAGAAAATAAGTGAAGCCAAGAATATCTGATGATTTAGTAACTTTAACCTTCCTATGCCCACTCTGAAGAGCACTAAAGAGTGTTGGAATATTATCAAATCCACTCATAACTTAGGATAAAATATTTAATCACTATTTGATTAAATTCCTACCCACTAGATAATTAGTTGGCATCCACATGCACCTTAAAGTAAATACATTCCATCTATACCTAGGAATTCTTTATTTATGATTTTGGGATGATCATGACCACTTTATTGACTCGTAGAATTAATAACCGTGCTTTACTGCAGATTCTGCCTTTTTCTTCTTTTATCCTGCTTTTTTGTGGATAAGGTAAAGCTAGTTAACTACGAAACTAGTATCTTTTGTTTCCAACCCATCCTTCATGAATTTATCTCTATTTTCCAGTATTGGCATGTTTTTCCATCACTCTTGAATGATCACTCATTTGTTTCTAATTTTTTAGGTCCTTGATTGATTTGGGAAGTGCTTTAGCCACCTATGGGGATTTATCATATTTGGTAATTCATCCTTTTTGAGATTTATGAGTTGTCTCCATACAACTCGATCTCCTATGAGGGATTTAATCTTTATGTACACTATTATTGATCATTATTCAATGGAAGGATACAATCTAATAGTCATCTCTCCATTCATGTGATTCAGTCTCTTTTCTTCTCTCTATTTTTCTTGTGTATGCTTGTGAGAATTATCTTAGTAGCAAGATATATTTCTTGTGATTCTTCTTAGCATATTTTCTCATGACATTGGATCTATTATTTCTATAGGGATCACAACCTTGCAATATTCTACATTTTATCAGAGCACAACGTTTGTCAAGTTCTACATAGTCGAGGAGCTATCTATTATGTCCAGCAGAGCACATCTAGAATCCTATCCCTCTCTAAAGAAGAGCTTGTCTAGCTTACAATATTTTCTCCTAGTTTTGTTTTGAAGGTTGCAAAGATTTTCTTCTTGAGTGCATAAACTTAGCAATATGGATTCTTTCTCAACTATAATTCTTACTCCCTTCAACTACCATGAATGGAAAACCAAATTGGACTATAATTCTACTACACAGTAAAGGACTATATAGAGTTACGCTAGCTTTGAATAATGAGCCCAATGCTCTGATTGAGAAAGCTAAGTGGCATAATAGGTTGGATGAATCCTATGGATTGCTTTGACTCTCTGTTTCTCCTTATCTACTCTTTCATATAGATTGTTTGACCACTCCCAACTAGGTGTGGACTCAATTGGAGTCTCTCTTTGGTGTTCAGGATGAGCTAAGAGTGCATCAATTGGAGATTGAGTTATTCTCACTGATTCAAAGCAGTTTTGATTCTCTTGAGGGTTTCTTCACCAAGTTCAAGTCACTTGTTATAATTCTAAAGAAATTTTGGATTGAGAAGGAATATGGTCAATTAATCCTTTGCATTCTTTCTAAATTGGGTCTTTATTACTTAGTTTTTGTGTTTACTTTTCATGCTACTAGGATTGTTGTTCCTAAGTGGAAAATGCCTTCTTTAAATAATTTTCTTGATTCACTAACAAAGGAGCAAGATAAATTGATCCACATGGGTGTCCTTAATTATTACAAGGGAAAGGATCATTCTCTCATGGTTAAAGGGAGAAAGAATGCCAAATCAAAAGAGAAGCAAATTGTGAAGAAGCCAAAGTCAGAAATTGAAGATGAGAGTTTGAAGCCTACTGATGAAGATTCATTAAAGAAGGGTATGAATAAATGGAACAGATCCAAGTGTTATTATTGCAGAAAGGGTTTTCATTAAGAGAATAATTGTTTCAAGAGGAATATGGACATCATGTCTCAGCTTCTTGAGAAGCACAATATTGAAGTTCCAAATGAGCTAGAGAAGCCTGCTGACTCCTCATAACACTATCATAGTGCACAGTTCCAAGGTGATATAAATTATGCTTTGAGTGCTAGATTTAAATTATTTTCTCATGTCTCTGATATATGTTTATTATCTAATACATCAGAATAAAAAATATCATATCATTTCTTTGATAATCCACCTCTCATTCTACTGGATTCATCTCCCAAAAAATGTGATTTTTTAGTAGATACTGACTTGTCTTTGAGCAGCTCTTCCTCACAAGATTATATATCTGATTTAGAATATTTTTTGTAGGCTGATATGTATTCATTACACAAATAATACCACCATATATACCATATACCATACCTATTAATAATCCTAATACTATACCAATCCCAAGTTCACTAGTTGATTCCTCATTGGTCTCTTATGCAATGTTACTTATCTTACATGGTTTGAAGTATTTCCTATCTTTCAGTGGTTGGTTATCCATGAAATTAGTCATGTTTGGACTGATATTAAACATTTTTTTTTATCTTTTCTAAACATTTATGGTTTAGATCTCATGCCCATTCATCATTCGTATTTTTACACCTATTAGTTTTCCCTAGTTGCTCATAGTTTTCCTAGTCTAGCCCTATATCCTCATGGAGTCACCGAAGCCTTTGTATTTTCTGTCCCATATGCTAATGTTTCTGATATATAATACTTTTATCAGCCTCATATCAGATATGGGAATTTTCTACATAAGATTGGAATAATGACATGTGATTCATATCACAATTTTGCAGTTATTTAGGGAATTGAGTGTGTAATAAATTGTCTTAATTTTTGTACTCTTTGGGAAGGAGTATGCACATATATATTTTCCATTTCATATTATGTTTACATATCATAGTTTTAAATCAGCAATACGCATTCAGATAATTCTCCTAATTCTTCAGTTGATGAGAAACAAGGATTCTTTCCTCTTCCTTCTTGCAGGTTCTACACTCTAGCGCATGATCATGGAGTTCATGATTTATTCATCAAGTATTTTATCAAAAAGTAGTTCATTCAGTGCATTCAATTGAAGATAAAGATATTTTGAATACATATTATTTCAAATTTTGTTCCTTGTCCTTTCTTGAGGGAGGATTTTCCCCGTGTTGTTTTTCCTCTTACCTCATCGTTTTGGACATGAATAATTGTTAAAGAGTGACCATAGCCTTGTTGTCAGACCCTATATGCATCCATATGCATCTATATTTTTGATATACCATAATAAAGTAAGACTTAAAGGGGGGTGTTGGAATATTATCAAACCCACTAACAACTTAGGATAACATATTTAATCATTATTTGATTAAATTCCTACCCACTAGCTAATTAGTTGGCATCCACTTGCACCTTAAAGTAAACACATGCCATATATGCCCTAGGAATGCTTTATTTCTGATTCTGGGTTTATCTGGACCACTCTATTGACTCCCATAATTAGTAACTACGATTTATTGTAGGTTCTTCCTTATTCTACTTTTATCCTGCTTTTCTATGGATAAGGTAAAGCTAGTTAACTAGGAAACTTATATCTTTTGTTTCCAACCCATCCTTCATGAATTTTTATCCATTTTCTAGGATTAGCATGTTTTTCCATCAATTTCGAAATCTCACTCATGCTTTCACTAATATGTGATTTCCTTGACTGATTTGGGAAGTGCTTTAGCTACCTATGAGGGTTTATCATATTTGGTAAGTCATCCTTTTTCATGAGATTTATGAGTTGTCTCCATACAACTCAATTTTCCTATGAGGGATGTACTATTTATTAGAATTTGAATGCCATTTATATCTTCAAGTGGAGAGTTATGATAATTTTGCAACAATTGAATGGAGAATGAACATACAAACTCAACAAAACAAAACACACAGGAAATGGGCAAGTATTGCTCAAGAATTTACAGTATATTCATCATAATAATATCCGCTGTTACAATATTTTACATAGGAAATAATTCAAATGCATGAGAAATGAATTCAAATCCTCCGAGTGGATAAGACTGTATCTAAATGAATATGTAACTCAAGGTCTTCCAATCAATACCAGAGTCCAAATAAACAACTCCTTGATGACCAATAACTCCAACAAACATTGAAATCTAGTTAACTAAGTGCAACTGAGTGTGGTAGGTAGGAAAATCTCTCCTCCCCATGAAACCATGAATTATCCATGCATTAGCGCTAGCCTAACTAGCCTAGCCTAGTTAGGCTAGCCTAGCCTAACTAGCTGTGAATTAACTGAATGTAATTGAGGGCTAACTAAGACTAACTAGTGCTAACACCAATTAAGTGAAGTAGGTTGGTTCCAGAAATCCCAGTGGCTCCTAAAATGTAGGGATTGGTATAGGAGGTACCCTAACTGATGCATGCACATGCAGTAAGTGGAATTTAACCTCTAGTAGGGTTCCCCACACTTCAATGACTGGTACATGTGCCCCAATTGGGCCAAGTGGACCCAATTGGGCCAAGTGGACCCAATTCCACCAGTGGACCTAATTAATTAATTTAGGTTCCTAAGTTAGGCTAATTAATCTAATAGAAAGTATGAACAAGGGAGGATTAATAATCCTAGCACCTCCCCTGAATCCTAACTTGGAAAACTATGGGCCCTGCTAATAAGACCATAGGTCACCCAATATACAATCTAAGAGACATAATACAAATGAGGTAGGAAAACCTCTTGCGAAAACCCCCCTCAAGATAGGAATTGAGAATTAAGCCTTAATTCCCAAGACCTTGGAAAGGAAAATCTATTTTCAGTAAAATACTTGGTAAAAATATCTGCAATCTGATACTCTGTTGAGCAATAGTGCAATGTGATGGTTCTATCATGCACTAGTTCCCGAATGTAGTCAATGTGAACTTCTATGTGCTTTGTCCTATGCATCTAAATAGGATCACTGGAGATCTTGATTGTACTCTGGTTGTCACAATAAATATCTACTGTAGGTGAAGTATGAATCCCAAACTCTGTCAAGATGCCATGCAGCTAGACTGTCTAAATAGTTGCATTCACAGCTCCCCGATACTCTGCTTCTACTGAAGAAAGTGCAAGGGATGATTCTTCTTGTTGGACCAAAAAATTGGCCCATATGCAATCATGAATACAAAACCCTAAGTGGATTTCCTATCATTTCCATCTCCTGCTCAGTCTGAGTCTATAAATATTGTGAGTTCCAGCTATGCTCCAACAGCATAGTGGATCCCATAATCAATAGTACCCTGCACATAGTGCAAGATCCTCTTTGTTGCCTTCCAGTGCAACTCATGTGGCTCTTGCATATATCTGGAAGTAGCACTCATAGAATAGGATATGTCTAGTATTGAATGAGTGAGATATAGAAGGATTCCAATGAGCTATCTATAGAGAGTGTTGTCTACCACAAGTGTGTAACCACCTTCTTCAATCCTTATGCCTGATAAGAAAGGGCAGGGGGCTGCCTTGTAATCCTCCATGTGGAACCTCTTAAGCATGTATGATGAATACTTGGACTGTGACATCATGATTCTTGAAGTCTTTTGACTTACTTCGATACCAATGAACTATCTTAACAATCCTAAATCAGTCATAGCAAATGTTTTATTAAGAGAAGACTTGATGCTACTTAATCCAGTAGCAGTGCTACTAGTAATGAGCAAGTCATCCACATACAATACAACTAGAAGCAAGAACCCCTCCTTGTTCTTCATGTAGACATTGCAATTATATTTGCACCTTTCAAACTTCTGAGATATGAGGAAGGAATCCATCTTGGAGTACCATGCCCATGGGGCTTGTTTGAGTCCATACAATGATTTCCCCAGTCTGCAGACTAAGTAAGGATGATCAATAAACCCATCAGGTTGTTTCATATAGATCTCCTCCTCCAAATCACCATGGAGGAAGGCACTCTTCACATCCATGTGGTGTACTTCCCATATTTTGGAAGCAGCAATGGCCAATACCAGCCTGATGGAATCCATTCTAGCTAGTGGATAGAATGTCTCATTGTAGTCCAATCCTTGGACCTAAGAATACCCTTTTTCCACCAACTGAGCCTTGTACTTGGTTGTGGTTCCATCAGAAGCTATTTTGGTTTTGTAGATCCATTTGTACTATACCAACTTCCATCGTGGAGGTAAGGGGACAAGTTCCTAGGTCTAGTTATCATGTAGAGAATCAATCTCCTCATCCATGGTTGCCTGCCATCTAGGATCATGGAAATCCTCCCTAAAGGATTGAGGATCTGACCCAATCATCATAGAACACCTCTCGACAAGAAGATTATCTCTGTGAGATAGTGCTACACTCTCCTTCTATTATGGGGACCTCGTTCTTCTTTTGTCATTTGGATCCCTAACACCATATCCAACTGCTTCTATGAGCTGCTTAGCCCATTTAGGCTGCTGGAATGAGGTAGATGCTAGATCTAGATCTATATCCTTTTGAGTTGTAAGCTCAATGTCTGGATCATACTAGGATGACTCCTCTTCTGAATCTAAATCAGAAATGTCAGGATTTGAAACTGAAACTGCAATAGGAAGTGAAGGAATGTTTATACCTTCATCAACTTTGAATGGAAGCTGGGATGATGATGGAATTGAGAATGGCATGAAGTGAGAGAAATAGTATACCTTTGAGGCATGATCAGCAATCCTTTTCGCTACAATCTCCCCAGTTGAGATATTGGTGATCTCTACTGAGTCAGGTCCAAACAATACTTGCTTTGGCGAGAGAGTATGGGCCATGTGATAAATAGATAACATATTAGCTACAAATGAGGGAACATATAGGACATCTCTGAACACGCTATGCTTCGCTCTATTGGTTCCCTTTCTTGCTGTTGGGACTTGGGAATCATCTCCCATGTGAATAGTGGGCCCTTGTTTGACACTGAGAGAGGAGAAGAGATCATTGGAGGAAACCATGTGGTTGGAGGCTCCAGAATCAATCAAATAGGATATAGACTGAGGTGGTCCTGCTTTCAAAGCATGACATATTTCATGTCCATTATAATACTATTTTTCTCTTTGAATGTTATGCTTCTTGAGAAGAGCAGACATTTCATCAAGTTCCTTCCTCATATAATGATCTTCAGGGTGATACCCTTTTTCACTATAGGGACATAATGTTTTCCCAAATTTCTTCTTCTTAGAGTCATAGGCCCTTTCAAAAGATTACTGATTTTGTTTAGGATTCGAACAGCTGCATTTGGCTCCTTATTCTTTGTTTCCCCTTTCCTTGTGATTTGGAAGAGTCAGTAACCAAGAGAGCTTGATATTTGGAGGTCTGGATGACTCCCATTCAAATCAATTTGTTTTTTCCTTGATTAAGGACTCGAATAATGAATCTAAAGAAGGAAGTTTCCAGTCAAGAAAGATTTCTCACTTGGAATGAAACATAGAGACATAGATAGAGTACTCACGGCCTAGTTTGCTGAGTATGGAAAGGAAATTCTGCTCATCCTTCTGCTTTATCCTGCACTGTCTGCATTGTATTACTAGAGACTTGAATTTGGAGAAGAATTGTTCAATAGTCTCGAAACTGCTGGGATGCAAAGATACCAACTCATTCTCCAAAATGTGTCCCCAAAGCTCATATTGTTTGTTAAACAATCTATCAGGCTTATCCCAGGCTTCTCTGGGAGTCCTCAATCCTTCTAGATGAAAGAGGAGATCTCTAGAAATATAAGTACATAAGTACTCGAATGCTTCATCACAACGGTTTAGGAACTTGTTCCACTCTACTGACTGATGAGGCTCAACCTCCCGTCCATGTATGATATTGTGGTAGCCATGCTTGTGCAAGGCTGGCTGCATATCAATCCTCCAATCAAGGTAATTGGAAGTTTTGAGAATCCATGGTTCAGGATTTGGAGAACTCATAATTTCTTCGGCTAGAAGACTGCAAATACTTCTCTCAAGCTGTGTAGCACCTGTTAATTTCACTACAAATAACACTAAAACATATGAATTGTTAGAATCATGCTTTTCCTCCCAGCATGAACATGTTTTCGGGGTCCTTCACGCCCTCTCCATTTCTTTAAATGAATCTAGAGCTAGCAAATTTTTATAGGGGACTTTTGTGGAAACCCAACTACTTCTAATGTTCGATGGAGAGAAACAACCATGAAACCTGCCTGAGAAGGCTCTAATACCATATTAGAATTTGAATGCCATTTAGATCTTTAAGCAAAGAGTTTTGATAATGTTGTTCCAATTGAATGGAGAATGAACATACAAACTTAGCAAAACAAACCACACAAGAAACAAACAAGTATTGCTTAGGAATTTATAGTATACTCATCATAATAATATCCGATGTCACAATAGTTTACATAGGAAAGAATTCAAATGCATGGGAAATGAATTTGAATCATCCAAGTGGATAAGGCTGTATCTAACTAAATATCCAACTCAGGGTCTCCCAATAAATATCAGAGTCCAAATAGACAACTCCTTGATGACCAATAATTCCAACAACCACTAACAACTAGTTAACTTAGTGAAACTGAGTGTGGTAGGTAGGAAAAGCGCTCCTCCCCATGAAACCATGCATTATCCATGAATTAGTAGTTCTATCTTAGCTAACTATGAAGTAACTGAATGTAAATGGGGGATAACTAAGATTAACTAGTGCTAACACCAATTAACTGAACTAGGTTGGTGTCAGGACTCCCAGTGGCTCCTAAAATGTAGGGATTGGTCTAGGAGGCACCCTAACTAATGCATGCACATGCAGTAAGTGGAAGTTAGCCTCTATTAGTGTTCCCCAGAATTTAATGACTGGTACATGTGTCTCAATTAGGCCAAGTGGACCCAATTGCACTAGTGGACCCAATTAATTAATTTAGGTTCCTAAGTTAGGATAATTAATCTAATAGAAAGTATGAACAAGGGAGGATTAATACTACTAACACTATTTATGTACACTATTATTCATAATTATTCAATGGAAGGATACACTCCAATATTCATCTCTTCATTCATGTGATTCAGTCTCTTTTCTTCTCTGTATTTTTCCTATGTATGCTTGTGAGAATTATCTTAGTAGCAATATCTATTTCTTGTGATTCTTCTTATCATATTTTCTCATAGCATTGGAGCTATTATTTCTACAAAGATAAGGGAACCCAAAGGAGAGTGTAGCAGAGGAGGGGACCTTCCTTGTGTTGTTTATGGTAGGTATTGTGCATTCCAAGGCTAGCTAATATCAATTGAGATAGGATTCTAGATTTGTGGTTGAGCTCACTAGCTTAGCATTATCCTTCCCTGATTCCTTGTGTGCTGGCTTAGCATGAGTGATTGTTCCCATGGCTATTAGTGAGCCTGAGTAGTTCCTCTTTAGTAGATACATAGTTCATCTTGAGGGTGGTCCCTGAGTTGAAATAATATAGGCTAGGTAGATTGCTAAGATTGAGTGGAGTATTGCTCTTCCATAGCCAGTTGCTTCAACAATTTTAATTCAAAGATAAGTGTTTACTATTGTTTCCAAATATGATAAATTGATGTATTATGAATGATTTTTTATTTATGGTAAATTGAATGAAATGACACAGTTTGAGTTGTCAATTGGGTGCATGTGCATATCATGAGAATTAGTTTACTTGTGTGCATGATTTTACTGTTATTCTTGTGATGAGCATGCTGGTAAATGCATGATGTGTGCAGAATAATAGAGTTTAATTCCACTATGTATGTTTATTATTCATTTTCACACACATTTAGATGTTAATAAATTCCATAATATGACCATGGGGGTGAAATTTACCCCCTGGCGTAAATCGTTCATTTTCCTGCAGTGACATTTTTTTCCTTACACCTTTGACTAGTATTTTATGATTTTCTAGCTCAAATACATATTTCACATATATTGTCAATACCCATTGCCATTGAAACCTCATCCTCAATATGTAAGTCAATAGTGTTGAGTTCAACCTAGAAAATTCTCCATTGATGAGATTGAAGGTCTTTGTATGCTCCTTTGGCTAAGGGTTCCTTGGAAACTAGCTAGAACCTCTTCATGGATAGATTAAAACTCGATATAGACCTAGCTCTAGCTTGTGAAATATGGGAGCTTGGCCTTTCTCTAGGATCTTGGACCTTCTCTAGTGATTCAATCATAGGAAATAACTCTGGGAGCTTTCCCCTTCTCTACTACTATTTCTCTAGTATTATGATAAGATTTATGATTTCAATGGGAGATTTTACTCCACATAGGTCTACTTGTTGAGTTATGCCAGAAGTGTAGGATATTAGGGAATTATTCATCATAGTTCCTCACATTGTAACATTCATAAAAGCATTATATTTGAAAGGTTTATGGGAAAGGTTGATAGTGAATTCACCTTTTTCAGGCTGGACCTCCTTAGAGTGAACCATACCTTGGTGGGGAGTTGCAATTTATTCATAAGGGATGATAGTGACTTCACCTTGTCCTAGAGTTTCTATTGCTTTAGTTTTTTTAATCTTTTTATCTGCTTGTCCATCCTAAAGTCCTTCCTTAACTTTTCTTTTCTCACTTCTAGAGGATTCTCCTATTTCATGGCCCTCATTTTTCCCCTGGCCATTTCTCTCTTCTTGAATATTTTACTCCATGATGTAGAGGAAATATGTTGCAGGAACATTTAAAAAATTGCTCTTTTTTTTGTATTTTTCTATGATGGAGGGTGTAGCATTAGTATCAACAGGAATATCTAATGCTCTTTTTTCCTCTTTGGTATCAACACCTATCATATCATATATTTTTTTTAGTGGTTTTACCAAGCACAAATTATCTAGATATCTTAGTTTCCCTCTAATAAACATATTCATCTTGACCTAAAAGCTCCTTCCCTGTGGGAAAATCACCTTCTTTCGATTCCAGTGAATTTTTTGGATGACTGTGTTCTTCTTCGGTCAGTATTTTCAATTCTTGTCCATCTTTTTGGCCAAACCCCAGTGGCCATTTTTTAAGATGTCCCACCTGATTTTCTTCCACAGTAACTAGTCATTTTGGTTATGACCAACCTACTTCAGCTACTAGGCCTAATATTTTGAGTCTTTTCTCAATATTGATAAAATATTTACTACCTTGCCCCTCCTTTCCTAGTTCTTGACCTATTTCATATCCCATGGAGAACATAATGGAAATTCCTTTTGGATATTTCTCTATTCCCTTAGGGGTTGAAGGGATAACGCTTTCAATATTTGAAGATTCACCTTCTTCTCTTTTACTCTATATAAATGTAGGAACTAGTTCAAACCTTCTTCTCTCTTCTTGAGTTTCTAGCTAGTTCTAAGCGTCCTCTTCTAGGTGATCATGTGCATGATATTCTTCGTAGGTTGCATAAAAATTGTTGTCATCAAGCATATAAAAATATACACAATCTTGTTTTTTCAGGTAAATCCTCATTCTCCACCAAGATATTCTTCTCTTTTTATTCAATAGGCCATTCACTTGGCTTTACTCATCACACCTTTCTTGCAATGGTGCCACAAATTTCATTTCTCTTTTAGGGATTGGGCTCTCTTTGGCTTGTAGACAGTATAATAACGGGGAGATTTGGAACGTTCTGGAATAGGGTCATGGAAATATTGAGCCACCACTTTAGTGGGTTTTTCTTGCTCCTGTATAATCCTTTGGACCTATTCAAAAGTATATTTGTTGGCCTATTTTTCTATCCGTGACATGAGTTGATTATCTTTAAGGTTTTTATCTTCCTTATTTCTCTACACGAACTAGGAAATCGGGATCATACTTCCATGGGAAATATAACTTCATACCTAGCTCTTTAACTGTAAATTCAACCCATTCAATGGCCTCCTTATAATTGATGGTGTAGCCTCCCATAAATATGGGGAAATGGTTTCTCCCCATAATCATGAATTTGAGGAAATGAAGCTCATCAACTTCCATCCATTTCGTGACGTACTCTAAAAAACAATTTCTGGGAGTGATTAACTTGGGGAATCTATGAGGAGGCCTTTCAACATAATATAATATGACAGTGGCATAATCAGAATTCGGAAAGGAACTGGTCCCTCTTTTTAATAATGTCACCCAAATGAAAATAGGTTCTGATTTCATGCAACATGCATGGAGGTTCTATCTTGGTCATTAAGTAAAAATACTTGGACATGAACTAGGACATAAAACAAATAAAAGTAACCCCATCCTCTGTGCCTTTCTTTATCCATGGGATCCAATCATATTTATATTCGGGGTCCGATCTTGATTTTTCTAAATTCCAAGGACTTGAAATTATTTAGGATGATGAAACAATAACATATATATGAGATAAGAGTAATACCTAAAAACTCATGTATCTTTAAACATTGCTAATTGAGATTTGATTCTTTTGGATAAATATTTTGCATAATTGAATTTAGGTGCTTGAGGGTGAAAAAAAATACCGACCATCAAAATCATCCTCTCATCTAATACTTTATCAACTTCTTTGCAAAAATGATGGTGAAGGCTGAGGCAACTTCCTGCTTCATACTTAGAACATTTGAAAGATTGCATGCTTCCATAGGATTTGGGATATATTTAAGTTTGTATACCTTCCGAGCATGAACTTGGCCCTTCTTATCATTGTTGAAACCTTGATAATTCTTTACTTGGATCTTAAGAGATATTATCTTTCCCACGCAGGAGGTTTCTAACATTGCAAAGATTGAGGTAGCTAAGATTTTGAAAAGAGAGGTTTGGTCATCACGAGTATACATAATGGACATTGCCGAATTGAAATTGTATACACAGAGCTATAAAAATTTAATGAAAGGAAAGGCTTCTAGGACTAGATGTGAGGCTAAGTGAAAGTTCCAGAACCTAGAAGAAGTATTAAAGAAATTACACTTTGTGAAATATTACCCTATAAGTTGGTGAGATTATTTTCTCAATTTAAGAGGTGAAACTTTGGCCCATAAGTTGACAAAAGGAAGAACATTAATAGAGGGGATGTCTAAGTCATCGAGATGATGAGATGTAGATCTAGAGGAAGTGAAAAAAGTGGTCAATTTTTTCTTTGTCATTATAGTCTATCATGCTAGAGCCAAGGGGATTTTAGCTACACAGAGTGCTGCAAGGAACTTTGGGTAAGAGATAAAACTACTCTTGCAGGTTAAACAAGAACTTTGCAGAATATAGAAGCAAATGGATGGGAAACTACTTGATTTTTTTTACTTCAGATAGATAGGTGGGTTCTTTTCTCCATTCCTACTTCTTGCTCTACTGATAAACCAGGTTGCTGTATATTTCCTTTCCAACCTTTCAAATTTTATACATGAAAAGGTATCCTAGAGGGATTGTATTATCCTTGAAAGAGCCCTAGTTAAGACACTGGTCTTAAAGCAAGAATTAACCTTTAGTAATGATGCTCTTAGTGCTAGATGAATTTGTTAGTATGAGGTAATCTTAAAACATTATAAAGTTGGTTATCACAAGTTGATTCTAGTAGCTTTCCATTGAACAACTAAAACTCGGATCAGCTCATTGATTTCCAGATGAAAGATACTGGATAAATTACTTTTTCATAGACGGATCAAATCATTCTTCAAGGATAAATCCATTCAATATAGACTGCTGGTGGGATCAAAACATTGTGTCTTTTTATCTATCCTTCTCACATCTTCGATGGATAGGATCAAGTTGCATACTTTTATCTAAGTCGTTAGTGATAGGTATTATTGTTGGGATTTGTCATTTTTTTCAACACCTCCAATGGTTAATATCTTCTTCAGGGAGGAAGCACGTTTTCATCTGGTTCATCCTCATAGGTCTCGAGGCCTCCAATGGCTCAAATTTACTTCCTCATGATACAAAACTTAATATGGGACATTTGAAAGAGAATTCCTCCTTGGTATGTATTGTGTGACTTGGGGCCTCCAACAGTCCAGATCTATTCCTCTAAATAATGGGATTGCATCTGTGATGCCAAAAAAAAATTTCTATATGTGAATATGTTGTTGTTCCCCTTAGAACCTCCAATAGTCCATATTAATATTAATTAATTTTCATGGCTACATATGCGTCGTCTATGACAAGGTTCATTCACCACCATTGAGCCAACATATCTCCTTTGAATAGTTATGTCCTTTGATGATACATCTGGCCATGTCTTAAAAAATATCCAGTGATAACTTGCCAAAAGCATGCCATGCAATGTTTTTAGGGACAAGAGGGGTGAAAAAATTCTATGGGGTAAGTGACCATACCAATGGGTAAATCATTGTCCTTGGAGGACGGACAAGTAATAGGTTCCAAAGGAATCATAATAGGGTGTATTTTTTTAAGGATAATGACACAAGATCTATATTCTTTGGGATACTAGAAAGATGCCAACATTTTGGAAGAGAAGCCAGGAATAATTCTTTAGTTTTCAATTGTATTAGCTTTGTTTAGGAAGTAGATACTTGATGGAAAGTTAGATGAAAGTGTTTTTCTGTTGTAGGGAATCAATTTGATTATGTGATGTTGGATGGAAACATGCTCAAGGACGCGTCTTTTATGATTTTGCGATAGAAGTTCTTTGAACAACTGGACAAAGGTAACATTCCTGAAGCTATGAAAAATATTAGGTTGGAGATTCTCCACTACACTTGAACACAAAGAGAGTACACGAGCTTGCAAGTTACATCGGTTAAATTCCTTCACAGTTCTAATTCTGTAAATTAATCCTTCAGATTTTGTCAAACATTTAACCTTCAAAATGTAAAATTTTCCCCTTTTACATAGAACCGAATCAGATGTTAAATTTTTTACTATGGTTGCATTGTGCATTCAACCTGATACATACTATTTTTCTTAGAAATTTCCTTATACACCTTTATTCAAACACTATTTGTGCAACCTCTAATTCTTTTGACATAATCAAATTATCAAAACCTCTACCAAATATTACAATCTTTGTTAATTGACATGAAAATTTTCATCAATGGGAAAGAGACCATCATAATTCTATATTTCACAACTGTAAATTTTTTGTTTTCAAGTGTGAGTTATCGAACAACATATGTTGATGAAATAACACCAGTTGGAATCCACTTAAACCTTATGAAAGTATGAAATTAAATTGTTTATATAAATTTCAGAAAATTAGATCTGTGACCCACTTTGGCCATGTGTAACAATTGTGACACGAAACATCCACATGTAACAGGGGTGACGTGTTATAGCCCCATAGGAATAAGTGGAAGTTGATCATAGATTATCATAGGGGATCCTCAGTGTTAATGGTCTAGATTTCATTGACCAATTTTGATTATATGATTGTGATCATCTGCTTAGAATGGAGTTGAGCACAATTTATGCAATTTTCAAATAAAAAATTACAATTTTAGAAACAAAATTGCATCTTTGGGGTTCAATATGAATCATAAATTGCACTTTTTGAATTGAAAATTGCACTTTTTGAACTTGGATTTTACACTTTATAAATAAATTTTTTTCTCTTTATAAAGTGTGTTTTTGGAATTTTTTAGTTTGTATCCTGGGAAATATATCCAAATTTAATGAAGTGGGTGTGATTTAGGTTTTTTAGAAATAACCAAAAATTTTATAGTAGTTGATTCAAGTTATCCAACAAAAAAATAATATAATTAGTGAGTTGGTCAAGGAGATAACATATATACATATTATAGATTCCAAAATAGTGCCTCCATCTAACCCACATTCCTTGACCACGCCTACACTAGCCCCTATCTTCAATAATGAAGGTTTTGATTCCATTCCTTTCTTTTATGTTACCACATGCAAGTTTACTACTTCATAATTTAAGTTCACACTATAAGAAGATTCCTTGAACCCAAGGCACATGATTTTTCAAACTCTCATCTATAAGGGAACCATAGATAAAAGTAAGGGACAAGTGTTACCTTTGATGAACCAAAGGAGAGAAAAGTTCAATGGTCGGATTGATGATTTTGAATCTAAGAATAATTGCATATATGAAGTTTTTGTTGTTTTGGGTTTTTGCATGAAGAGAGTTTGGTCAATAATTGTAAAATAACTAGATTTGTGTGCAAAGATTAAAACATTGTAGTGAAATGCTCAATTCCTAGTAGTGTAAATGGGTCAAAGAAAATTCATGTTGTTAGTTGCAAGGAATTATAGCTTGTAGTTGTGATTATAATACTTGATAAATAGGAAGAAAATTATAATGGGTGGTCTCTTATGAAAGGACCCTAGAAGAAATCAATGGAATTGTTGTGTAGAAATGAAATTACGAAGCTACACAACTATTGAAATATAAACATCATTATTAGAGAAATGGAGCATACATGGAGTAAAATTTCCAAGTACAAGCAAAAATAATGTACTTAATTGAATTTGTTTTATGTACTTAGAAGAGGCCATGTCCTTCAATATATTGAAATAGAAGAAAACATGTATTTTATCCAAGCACTAAGTTTTCATTCCAATTTGTTTTAACAGAAACTGGAAAAGATTGTATTTCGTAAAAATGTTGTGCACAGCCATTCATTACATTGACAAAATAAGTCTGTATTCCATGGATATCTGGGAAAGGAAGACAAAAAAAACAACTATATCTAGATTCAATTTTCTGAAACCCCTAATATGATTCCTAGTAGTAACCATAACATAAGAAGGATAAGCCTTAATGAACTGTTGGTTCAACAATATACAAAAAAAAAACATTTAACTAGTTTGAAAAAGAAAGAGAGACACTACAAATTCTTTCCTTTAGGATAGAGGGTTGGATGAGTTACATATGATTCCTCCATAGGCCAATATCCATCATCTGGAGTCTCCTGATGGTGGTTACAATGAGACATTTTAGCCATTTTTCATGACTTATTCCTTGATTATGTCCATTATAGGCGTGATTTTCATAAAGTCCCATTCAAGGTCATTAATCTTGGAGTCATGGCAATCAATTGGTTGGAGGTATATCAAATATATGGTGTAGGTTTATTTTTTCTCCTTTACTCCCATTCCTATGACGTTAAACACCCTACGCAGATGCAATTTAAGTTCTTCAATACAATATTTTATGATAGAGAATCCAACGAACCAGTATGCCTTCTCCATCCACTATGGAGAACAGGGTATTTTTTAATGATTCTAATATTATACTTAAGTATAGTATTATAGGAAATCATTTTGGATAAAAAAAAACATGTTTATAAATAGGTAGGCGAATATAAAATATGAAACATAAAATTAACACTGAAATGTGTAAATTTTGGAGAATATTATGATAAAAAAACATATTTTATGTAAATATAGGTGATATTAGACACTAAAAATGACCAAATAGTGAATTTATTTTTTGACAAAAAAACCAAAACATAGCCAATTGGCAAAATTTCACCCCTAAAAATTACCCTAGTCGAGAATCTCCTTTAGACCAATAGGGAAAATCTTCAAACCACCCTTGCAAATGTAGAAACTTTTCACCTTCATGTCCCTCTCAAGATTTTGAAAATAATGTATAGGGGTTCTAGAAGTGTCCCCAATTTACTTGTTGCTCCTTCATTTCCCCTGTAGGAACACCAACCTCGAGGTCCCAAAGTGTTGACACAATAAAGGACCCTTCAATACAATTTGTCATGTGGTATGAGCTCCATACAAGCCAATTCCCATAATTCCCTTTGATCCATGAGATCTCAACTAATCAATTCAACTTTATCATAGAACTAAGAGATAGATTAAGATGGTCAAGGAATTTGTTTGCAATTCCTCTCTTGGTTAGCATAAACAAATTCCCCTTGTATGTACATTGCTCCTTGATTGCCTATCTTTTCAACTAATTCATTATTCACCTGAAGAATGTGGAAAAAATTAACTTGATTGGTTTTTTTGAGGTGTCAGAACCTGCCGTAAATTTTGTTGCATCTGATGGTGCCATTTTTATATCTGGATCTCATCGTTCGAATAACTTGCCTTGAATCATAAAAATCCATTAACCTCACGNGACCCTGCCGTAAATTTTGTTGCATCTGATGGTGCCATTTTTATATCTGGATCTCATCGTTCGAATAACTTGCCTTGAATCATAAAAATCCATTAACCTCACGATGTATTTTTCAGAAATTTATTCAATAACATGATAAAGTGATAACCATTCGGCTTCGTTATTGGTTTTGGTTCCAAGGTCCCAAGCTAAAGAGTTAACTATATTTCCTCCAAGATAAAAAATAATCCCCTGCCTCCCCGCACCTTCCTCCCCTGAAGTTTTCATTCCAATTATGCAATGGCCTTATTGGAATATTTTGGTTCTCTATCATTATCGAGAGTATCTAAATTCCAAATCAAGAACATAATGTATGTTTCTCTTGAAATCACTAAAGCAAATTGATTGGAACTAGCTTAAACCATTGATACAAGAGTTCCTCATAAATGATCATAGAGAACATGGAAGGTGGGATAGTGTCAATATTATTGCAAAAATCCCTCTGAGGGTTGTTTAAGTTCCTCAACATGCAAATGGTAATAATTGTGGCAATGATTTGTAGATATATATTTCACATTTTATAACATATTTCCTAAACAAGAAGAAAACCAAGGTTGTTTTCCTTCTAAAATGAGAGGAAATGATATGGATATGGAGAAAGAGAAGTAGAATATATTAATGATATAATGTTAGTTATTAGCCATTAGTTAGTTAATTATAACATATATCAAAGTAAAAAAGGAGATAAAATGAAATCTAACATCCCTATTTTGTGCATTTGTTAAAGAAGGCCATTCTATAAAAAAAATAGATATCATATTTGAAAACATAATAATAACTTTTATTATTATTCCTCTCCTATAATTTAAAATATTAAGAGTCTAAAACATGTAGATTAAAGATGATGTATCTTCAAAGTTTGAGACTTTTACACATGGAAATACTTCATTTTTGTTACGAAATCTTTAAGAGGAATCAAATTCAACCAACAAAACCATCTATATAAATATAACTAATCATATAACAACATAATTAATAATAATGTCTCGTTTAATGGGACACGTAAACTTTGACCATTTTATCTGATGTAAACTGTAAACTGTCTAATGTCACTTCAATGATGTGAATTTAATATGGCTACAATTACCATATATAATTTAAAACCCCTCAAGAGTTCCTCTAGTGTCTCTACTTTCTTATGAAGTAATTTTTTGTAGTGACCAAATGAAAATGATGACTTGATAAGATATAAATCACGGTAGATACTACTTATGGTAGGGCATTAAGAAAGGTACATCATAATTATATATGTCTAATCATGTTGTAATAGTATGTATCCTAGTGGTTGAAATGGGTGCACAAGAGTGTAGCAGTAGATTGTCTTATATTAATGTTGTTGTAGTTGGCTATTGAACTCCCAACTACTTTTTTAGTTCTACATTTTTCAAGTAGATGTGATCATTTTTTTTGTGATACGATGTGTCAATAGTCTTGTGTCTATTGTACTCCCAACAATTAATTATGAGTTTTCAATCTAAATTCTCCCAAGTGGTTATTGTTATTAATTTTTGATGAGATGTTGTGTTCATCTTAAACCAAGGATTTTGTTGATAAATATAACCATTCAACCTATTAATGTAAATTCAATTCTTGGTATGTGTTGAATATATATATTGAAAAAGAACTCTCTCAACGTTTTCAACAATAACAATTCTTAAACAAATTAAATTCAATATCTGAGTAAATGAAGTGAAAACGAAGTGAGTGCACAAGACTAGAGTACTGGATTGTCTTTTTGTATGTATTTAAGTTGTAGATGATGATTGATTTAGTAAGTATTTAAAACTTTTATTTTAAGCTCTGGGAAGTTGTGGATGTGATTTTTAAATTTTCACAAGATCGTAAATACATCTTCCAAACTAAGTCCCATGTTTATTATATTTTAATAAATATAATAACTTAATCTAGAATTTTTTAATAACATATTTTAAATTTGTTTGGATCTAAATTCTTGCATGTAGGTGTGGTCATTAAGTTTTGGTGATATGATATTTTCACTTTCAAATCAAGTCAACATAACCATTCAATTTAAAAATATAAATTCAATTCCATTTTTTGGGGATAGCGATTTACACATCACACACATCGACATCAATGTATTAGAGCCTATTGTTTCACATTTATGTTCATCAACACTAACTACTTTTTTAAAACTTTGTATTCTACATCTTTCTAAGTAGATGTGATCATTAACTTTTTTTGTTTTGTTTGGTGATATGATGTGTCAATAGTCTTGTGTCTATTGTACTCCCAACAATTAATTATGAGTTTTGAATCTAAATTCTCCCAAATGATTATTGTTATTAATTTTTTATGAGATATTGTGTTCATCTTAAACCAAGTATTTTGTTTTTAAATATAACTATTCAACCTATTAATATAAATTCAATTCTTGGTATATATTGGATATATATATATAAGAATAAGAAAACTCGTTGCTTAATGTTTTTAACAATAACAATTTTTAAAAGAAATTAAATTAAATATCTTAGTAAAAGAAGTTAAAAAGAAGTGTAGAAGACTAGAGTACTAGATTGTCTTTTTGTCTATATTTAAGTTAAAAATGATGATTAATTTAACAACTATTTAAAACTTTTATTTTAAGCTGTATGAAGTTGTGAATATGGTTTTTAAATTTTGATGAAGGGTGAAAACTCGAAGATGGGTAACACTTCCGTGAGAATCGAGTGACCAACCAACATAGCAGGAGTTATGGCATTATTTAGCCGAATAATTATAGTTATTTAGCCGAATAATGAATCTTTTATTCGACCAAACAAACTTTAATGGTGACCGTTTAATTTGATGGAACGAATTGCCGACCGATAATTTTTATCATCTTTTCAATAATTATTCGGCCGAATAATTTTTCGGCCAAATAATTGTTTGTTCGAACAATTGTTCAGCCGAACAATTATTCGAACGAATAATATTTTACCATATAAGGTTAGTTGCGGCCTCATTTTCGTTGTTTTCCCTGCAGCAATTTGCCGTCGTCCTACTACTCCTGCCACCCGTCTCGTCTCATCTCGCCACTTGTATCATCCTCCTCCATGTCACCCAGCCGCCTAACATGTACATCTGCCATCCTGTCACCTCTCTACCTATCTGGTTTCCTCTTGGCATGGATTTCGTTTCGTGGAGGTCGATCGTGGAGGTCTGCTCGGCGTGGAGGTCTGTTTGTGGAGGTTTATGTGGTCTTCTCATGGTGTGGTATTGTTGTCCTGCCCCTTGACTATGAGGTAAAGCTTCTCTAACTCTTTTTATAAATCTTTTCTAACTCTTATATAAAGCTTGCCTAACTCTATATAAATCTTGTCTATTCTTAGATTACAGATAGTCTACCTATATTTGCAATAAAGGTTAGAATCCTATGTTACAAGTAATAATAAGTACTGAGCTAATACTATGTAATATAAAGGAAATGGTTTTAACTATGATAAAGCATGTAGAATTTTTTTCCATATCTATTCAATTACAAGCAATGCACTAGTCATGTTCACTTGTTATGGTACTACAACACTAGTAAAGTAAGCATAATAAAAGAACTGTCATGATGATATCTAAATAAGGGCCACATAATCTTTGTTAAGTCATCATTATGAGTTCTCTTATCAGATCTATACCATTAAGCTATTATGGAAAGATAGTGTTGTAATTAGAGTTGAATAGCTCTGTCCATTTGGACAAAGTTGAACAGCTCTACCCATTTGGACAGATGTATGCTCTATACACACTAGTATGTACATGATTACCTTTATATATTACATAATTAGTATAGAGTAATAGCAGTATAGCTTAGCTTATGTGCTTGTTTCATATTACACATGATAAACAAGGGTAACCATTCTATTATGTTCAATGATTCCACCTATTGTATTCACGTAATCCCTAAGCTCATAATTACAATTGTAGTAAGCTAATGTAATACAAGTGATTCCACTACTGGTTATGAAGGTTGCACTTATATAGTTTCCCTAATAAATATAGGTTACATGTTAGTTATATGCACAACATAAGTTCATAGAATAGAGTGTATTCAAAGCTTATATCGGTATAAGTAACATAGTGTTAAATATACCTGTGTTTAATATGAAGAGTTACAAGCCTATTCAAGCTTACATGGTTAGAATCCATGACTTGAACTATTCCCATAGATAACACGTGGTTAAAAAATCCAATACAAATGAGAAACAATATTAAGTGTTCATAGTTAAACATAGTGTAATAGAACTCTATAAGTAGTAGTATTATGCATAACATACAAATATATGAAATTGTAATCATACTAGTCTTAAAGCTTATGCTTGGCAAAATCCCGGTTATCATAGATAGAACCATTGTAAGAGGGGCTAGGATAGGAGTCATTCTCCCTAAAGGGATGCCATCGTATAATTTATATTGAATAAAATCCCAGCTTCACCCGATTCCAACTGATACAAATGGTCAAGGCCTACATTCCACTTCCCTAGTTTTACAACAACCTCAAAAGAAAACTCCTGGCCTCTACACGCCCATAAATAGCATATTGTAGCTGATATACACATTCAATTTCTGCCAATTTGGACATAGTTGAATAGCTCTGTCCAAATGGACAGAGATGAATAGCTTTGTCCATTTGGACATAGCTGATTGCAAAAAAAATTAAAAGAACATATGAAGCACTATTGATGCAAGATCTTAGATTTTGAATTTGGCTTTAAGTGTAATAGTTATTTTAAATGATTTTAATTAAACAAAACTTAGCATAAATTTGAAATATGTTAATGTTTTTTTCGTTTTCTATATTTTTTAATTAGCTTATTCTTATTCTCTATGTACATGAAATTTTATAGAATATTTATACAACTCTGTCCAAAAAAATCCATAACTTTTTAATTAGCTTATTTTTATTCTCTATGTACATTAAAATTTATAGAATATTTAGACAGCTCTATCCAAAATAATCCATGGTTATTTATTCTTAAATAACTCCACCAGAGAAAATATCCATGGTTGGGGTGTCAAAATGGACAGAGATGGGGGTGTCCGAAAATTAGATGTTTTATGTCATGGAAACTAAGGGAACTAGGGAGTTAATGGATCGTAGAGCAGGGGGTCTTTCTACGTAGGGTAAGGTATCTGTGGGGGTTTGGTGGGTTATGCAATGATTAATTCATGTCACCATTAATACAGCTGCAGTATGTAGCATCTCTAAATGACATTTAAGACTACACAGGTTGCAGCTCTGTCCAAATGGAAAGAGTTGATATGCTCTGTCCATTTGAATAGAGTTAATGAGCTCTGTCCATTTGGACAGAGTTGAACAGCTCTGTCCAAATGGACAGAGATGATCAACTCCCTAAGTAAACAATTTATTTCTGTATGTTTTTTTGTTGGTAGGGGACAGGATTTCAAAACCTTTTCATTTTACTTCTTTCCTGAGTTACAACTTCAGCTGTAGTGTAATAACTATATAGTTTTGTCCATAAGCTCTACTACTTGATTTAGTCCATACAACTACTAGCCGAAGTATAAGTCCCATGGAAATTTATGACTATCTTAGTCCATGATGCATTGCATTAAGTTCCATTGCCATTTCATGCTTTTCTGAAACATAGAGAGAAAGGTTAGATAGAGAAAGGCAAGTTTAAAGAAATAATTGCTTTATCTTCTTATGGGGATGGAGACCAAAACAACCAGAAGTGTAACATAAACCAATAGAGATAGGCTGGACTAATGGGGGAGGAATCCATAGGTGTATGTAGTCAGTCCCTAGATGCTCACCTTAGTCCATGTTGAAATATATATGTCCTTGCCATTTGATGTGATAAATCCATGAAATCACAATAGTTGATTGATAGCTATTAGTTGATTCACTTCCATTACTCTTCATTGCTTTATACAACCAAAGGCACTAGGATATATAATTCATTATAAACACTCCAGATCAAAGAAGAAGGGAAGTGGAAGTATTTAAAGCTGAGAAATGAAGAGAAGGCAAGGAATGCCAAATATCTATTACAAGATTATGTCAGTTCGATCGAGACTGCGACATAGAATAATCTAGAAATACTATCCCTATGAGATTCAGGGATGAGCTAGTTGATTCACCTACGATATAAGTTTAGTTGAATAAATAGAAGCTCTATCTATATTTAATAGTGATTCTCTCACTAAAAACTCTATAACGACTAGGTAGCTAGTAGCCAGCAGTAGCATCTGTCTGTAGAGTAGGTAAGTACTTGCACTTTCCTTAGACTATATTTTATACTTAGTGAAACGTAGTTCATGCACATGCAGTTAAAGTACTATTAGATAATATTAGTGATATCTAGGTCCTTATTGAAATCTTAATTTTTATAGTTGTTAGGTCTTTGAAGTTTATTAATTAACATGTAGAAGGTTAGGCCCTTAGTGATTGAGGCATTACAGCTCTCGAACTTCAGGCCTGGATATTTAGGCCTGACACACTATCTCCCCGCATTTTTCACCTCTCGACTTGCAAAATTATTTAATGGATCAGCATGTTTGGCCTAAAATTACTCTACGTTTCAACCTTCGGCCTCTGAACCAAAACAAATTTATGGCATTTGTTGGGGTCAAAACGTTATACAACGTGCATAGTAATCATAATATACGAGTGTATTTAGTGGATTCAGGGATCTTCCTTATCATGAAGAAGCCTCACTGTCTTTATATTTGTTAATTCTCCATATCACCTTTGTTTTTCTATTTATAGTTCATTGAAATCTTAGTTTTAATAGTAGCTAGGTCTTTGAAGTTGATTAATTAACATGTAGAAATTGATATTTGTGTAAACTTGTAGATATCATATCCAATGGAAAGAGAGCAGCCTTTGAGACAGAAGCATAGGAGGTCATCACATTCTTCGGGAGTTGGTGTCCAAAATGAAAATTGAATATTATCGACTTCACCTCAGGACTCAAGCTTATTGTATAGTTCACATTCATCTGATCATCAACATGGTGATAGTGGTAGAGATGATTCCCCCTTATCATCTATGGGTGAACGTGGATCTCGACCTTCTCTACAGGAGACAAGTGTGGAAGCAGAGCAAGGTTCACAAGAGGCTCGTCATCCTACACAGGGTGGCGAAGGTCGAAAAAGGACGCAATATGTCCAGTTAGCTGAGGGTTGTATCCCCGTTACGACCTATCCATCAGATTTACCGGACGCGATTCCATGGGAAAATGGTCTTCAACAAATGACTCTTGAAAGTTGTAGGGCTCACTATGACAAGCGGCAAACTGATCTTTCTAGTTTGGATCTCGCTTCAGAGAACAAACAAAGTATAGAGATGGTTTTGCAATCTTTACAAAAATTCATAGGGGTATATGAGGATCTTGTACCAACAACAGATGGTTTTGTTGCCTTGATGCAAAGAAGAAAGGCAGAAGTGATGGGTCCAGACAAGTGGGCTGTTGTGAAGGAGAGAGTGACTAAAGAGGGCCTAAAGTGAAAAGCATTGAAAGTGCAATATTTTAAGCACCATGAACTTGCACATTTTTTATATGATCGGTTTCTTGTAGCCTATGGTCAGTTGCCATGGAACAATGAGGTTCCTAATTATTTTGCTAGGTTTTTTCTATGCTAAATTTTTTTTAGGAATGAAGCCAGACTATGCTGATATTCATTCCTAGTTTTATGGAGTTGGAAAGGAGAGGATATGCAATCGAAAAGGTTCCCTTAGAGATCCTAGTATTCTTCGACCTCCACCTTCGATATCTCATCCACGTAGGCTTGTGACTTACAAATCAGAGATGGAGCCCACATCACAAGTTGGGACAACTGCAAGGCATAATGTTGCTGAAGGTTTGACTTCGGCATTTGCAGGAGTTGATGTTGGATTGAGTCGAGAGAGGACTCGAGCCACTATTCAGAAAAATTTTGTTTACAAAACAAATGATGAGTTATATTGTATGGGCATTGAATATCTATAGGTCTATGCCAAGATTTGTCGTAATATCGCTTCGGATAGAATATCTAATGACACGTCAAGTATAGGAGAGGTTTGTGTACTTCCAATGTATTATTTTTATTTATTTATTTTGAATTAAACTTTTTGTTGCATTATATCTATGTATGATAAATTATTTTTTGATGTATAGTAATAAATACGTTACGTAAATGTTCATTGTTTTTAGTTTTCTTGATTGTTAAATGAACATAATTTTAGAGTCTCCACTAGTCAAAATGATGGAAATGTAGAAGAGCATATTGAAGAGGTATATTTAAAATTTACATATTTATATTTATGTTTCAAAGATTTTTTGTTTTTTTTGTTTTTAAATTTAACTATGTATCTTATTGTTAATTTGACTTATTTATGCAAGTTCCATTAGATTCAAACTTTTTAGATGATTTTCCATCTATTGTGAGGTAATGTTTTATTTTTTTTGTTTTTTAAGTTAATTGCTAAGCTTAATATTTTTTGCTTTTACTATGATTTATTTATTAACAAAATTTAAATTTTAAGGGAAGAGAACATATTGAAATTGGAGGTGAAGATATAGGTTCTTTGATGGATGTGGATATTGGCACCGAGGTAATTTTTTTCATAATTGAATTGTTCTTTGATATATATGTTTAAATAGTTTAAATAATGTTTGACATTTGTAAATTGCTTTTATATATGTTGAAGCTTGGGTCTGTTCAATCTTTTTAAGTCAAAGAAAAGACTCCATTGGACGATAGCGTTGGAATTGTAAGTTTAATATTTTATTTTTTTGAATTTAGTTTAATATAGTCTAAATAATTTGTAAGATTTATAAACTATTTTTATATATGTTGTAGCTTGGGTCTACTCCACCTTTTAGAGGCAAAGGGAAGACTCCATTGGATGATAGAGAATTGGAGGTAATTTTGTTAATAATTGAATTGTTCTTCGATATATTAGTTTAATGTTTTAATGTTTTGATTTTCGTTTAAAGTTATTTAAATAATTTATGATATTCATAATTTGTTTTTATACATGTTTCATATTGTTACGAGTCCAATGGAAATGAGTCCAAGGGAATACCCTAGTCAAGGATAGTGGTGGACTTCCATTTAGAGAATTATTTATATTGTTCTTG
>LPNX011191648.1:385399-483381 GCA_001517045.1 Pseudotsuga menziesii
TTTTGTAAGGGATCGAGCTTGGAGACTTGGGCCTATGTTTGATTGCTAGTCAAATAAAAAATCACAGTTTTCTCTTGTTGTTGTACTCAGATTTTGTTACCCATTGTTATTCTGCACTCTGTTGGATTGTTTTAGCTTATGCTCATTATTTGATGGAGGAACTTCTTGATGCTTAGTATAGCCCTGCATGATGTATGTACTTGGTTTTATAAACCCTGCAGATTTGATGTATTTGGTTGTCTGAGCATTATTCTATATGTCTGTTCTATTATTGATCATCTGATGTGCAGTTTCTAGAGCACTGGCTCATTAAATTATTTGGGTTAGCAGTCTTTCATTTGTGCCATTCTTGTATCCTCTCGATCCATTTATTGAAAGTAAATGAATTCCTAAGTTACCAAGCATACTCAGCCATAACCACTGAGTAGTTTCTTGGAGAGCTAACAGGTTCAATCTAATGTTAAGAATGAATATTATGGGGAATGTTAATGTTAAGAATGAATATATGGGGAATGTTAATGTTAGGAGTGAATGTGGGAATGGGTGAATGTTAGGAGTGAATATTTTGATAGGTACAATGTTAGGAGTGAATTTGGAAATAGGGAAATGTTAGGAATGAATGCTTTGATAGGTGCAATCTAATGTTAAGAATGAATATATGGGGAATGAATATGGAAATGTTAATGTTAGGAATGTTAGAAAGTTTTGATAGGTGCAATGTTAGGAGTAAATGTGGGAACGGGGGAATGTTAGGAGTGAATGTTTTGATAGGTGCAAATATATGAATGTTAGGAAAGGTTAGGAAAGTTAGGAAGTTTTTATAGGTGCAAAATATATAAAAGTATGTATTATTAAGTTAATGTATGATTGTAGATGTAGTATTGAGAAGTTGAGAATATTAGGAATGTTAGAAAGTTTTGATAGAAATATTTTTTATTACTAAGGTAAAATTAACAACTTGATATTGAATTTTAATATTTTTTATACTAAGGTAACATTATCAATTTAATTATTATATTTATTTTATGTTCCTTACAAGAAAAGAAAAGGAGCACTAAAAAGTTGCAGTAGTGAGGAAACTACAAATAGCATTCCTATATAACCCCCCAGGAGTTAAAGAAAGGTGATGAAATGAATGCAGAAAAACAAAAAGAAATACTTGTAGAGTTACAGGGAGAATTCAAAAAGCTAAGGCCCTCCATGTTTGATGGATAATTTGAGGAAGCAATAGAATCTTGGTTGTTAAATATGCTCCATGGTGGAAAGAGGCTAAGAGTGTCAGTAACATACGTAGTAAAGAGTTGAGTTGGAATTTTTTTTAAAAACTATTGAAAAAATGTATATGTCAAAATGATATTATGATGAAAAAGCCCAATAATTCAATGATTTGAGATAAGTATTGTTAACCATGGAATAATTTGTAACCGAGTTTGTAAATTTACAACGCTATGTACCATACCTAAGAGTTGAAAAAGCTAAGGTATACAGTTTTATCAGTTGTTTACCCTCAGTGTATAAGGAAAAGATTGTGTTTGAAATTCCTCAACAATGGATGAAGAAAATAAAAAGGCCTAGTTGTGCTACCATTTGTTTAAACAAATATCCAAATTGAGTAGAAGTTGGAAAAATTAAAAAAAATTGAAAATATCGATCAACGTAGGAAAGGATTTAAACCCTCACCTTTTGGAAAAGGAACAAGAGGTCATACTAATAAAAATTACAACAAGCGAGGTTCAACCAATAGCAATGGGGTAAAGAGTATCGAAACTTCCAGTGGAGGATGGAATAGTAACCTGTAAGCATGTTACAGGAAGATTCTACTGTGAATGACATAGCCAGGAATATCCCTATAGTTAATGTTTCTTTGGAATATCGGCAGGTGGACCATCAATCCACCATGTTGGAAGTAGAATGTAGAGTTTTGAACATACATGTTTCTATACTTATCGATTCAGGGTCTATTTTAAGTTACATTGAACCAAAATTAGTTGAAAAATGTAAACTTAGTAAGGAAAAACAAAAAAATGCATGGTTGGTATAGCTGGCAACAAAGGTAAAAAGAAAAGTTATGGAGATAGTTAAATATTTGTTATTAGGTTTTAATGACTTGGATACCTAATTTAATTTAAATATACTTCCCCTAGGATCCTATGACATTTTGATAGGTATGGATTGGCTAGAATCTCATAAAGTTGTTATCGACTATTTGCATAAAAGTTTTAGTAGTGTGGATGAGGAGGATAAGTATAATACAATGAATGAAATTTATAGACCTTTTATCTACACGACAAATTTCAGCACTACAATGTAAAAAGTGTATTATGAAAGGGTGTCAACTTTATGGCATCAAAATTAAAGAATTTGAGCCCGAAAAATAAAAAATGGAATTAGAACAATTTCCTATTTTAAAGGAATTTGAAGTTGTATTTTGTGATAAGATATCAGTGTTACCACCTAAACAATATTTATATTTTAACATAGATCTAATGTCATTTTCAACACTAGTATCATTAGCTCCATATCATATGAGTATCCCAGAACTAACGAAATGAACAATACAATTACAGGAGTTACTATAGACAAATGATATATTCAACCTAGTGTATCTCCTTGAAGAGTACATGTTTTGTTCGTGGTTGTGATAGTAATATGATAAATTGTAATGTATTATTATTGTATACTGTCGTGCATGGGTAACTTATAGTTGATGAATAGATAACCAACCATCGATGGGAGATAAGTAGAAGAACGCAAGCTAAAAAAAATTTGTCCGACGAAATTTTTTCCAGCCGACGAATTTTTTTTTGCATTTGCGTTGTAAATAATGGTTCCGTAATGGAAAAACATTGTTCAGCCGAATAATTGTTCGACAGAATAATTATGCAGTCGAATAACCCCTGAGACCTGAAACCTACACAATTTTCAGGTTTCTCCATTTTCGGAAGGTAAAATAGATGCCTTACACTACAAATCAACTGCTAGACTTGATATCATTAGTTTTGTCATTGAATCTACTTTCCGTAGGTATAGATTTTGTTGTGTATAGGTGAGATCCACTATTTATTTTTTGTTTCTTAACATGTGTCGAGTTTTGTTTCATCTCTTTCAACATGCGGTGAAATGAAATATATATAACTTTAGAAATACACCACCTAAAAAATTGAAACAAATATGGTGCGCTTAATTGGAGTGTTTACTTCAAAAGGGTATTCGTAGATTTTTAAATTTTATATTCAATTGAGATAAAAATGGCACAACAAAACACATGCTGAAAAATGACAAGGTTTCCCCATTGATTGAATTCAAATAAATATTATAATTAGTGTATAGATCTGTTGGTTACAAAGTTATAGTCATCGCAATAGTATATTGTGTGTATATTGTCGTAACATATTTTGTTTTTGCAAAACACAAGTTTAACAATGATTTTAGGGGTGCAACCAAACATGCCTATTTTTTTGTCCTTTCATTTTATAAGGACACACTATCAAACATTTTCTGAAATGACATATCAAATCTCAATAAACAAAATTGAAAAAACTATGAATAGAAAGCTAACATAATTCTCTAAAAGTTTTTTTTTTACTTGAAAGTGAAATTCTAAACAAAAATATCACTTTCGTTCGCCCAAAGTTGAAAAACATGAAAAAATCAAATTTATTTTCTCATAACACCCCCCAAAATAGACACCCATTTTCATGGATTCACCCTGAAATGATAAATACATCTTTCAAATCCGATGTTTATGTGATGAAATAATAAATTGTCTTAATTTTTATACTCTTTGGGAAGGAGTATGCACATATCTATTTTCCATTTCATATTATGTTTACATATCATAGTTTTAAATCAACAAGAAACATTCAGATAATTCTCCTAATTCATTAGTTGATGAGATACAAGGATTCTTTCCTCATCCTTCTTGCAGGTTCTACACTCTAGCTCATGATCATGGAGTTCATGATTTATTCATCAAGTATTCCATCCAAAAGCAGTTCATTCAGCGCATTCAAGTGAAGATAAAGATATGTTGAAGACATGTTATTTCAAATTTTGTCCCTTTTCCTTTCTTGAGATAATATTTTCCCTATGTGGTTTTTCCTCTTTCCTCATCCTTTTGGACATGACTAATTGTTAAGGTGTGACCATAGCCTTGTTTCCAGGCCCTATATGCATCCATATGCATCTATATTTTTGACATACCATCATAAATTAAGACTTAAAGGGGGGTACTGAAATATTATCAAACACACTAATAACTTAGGATAACATATTTAATCATTATTTGATTAAATTCCTACCCACTAGCTAATTAGTTGGCATCCACTTGCACCTTAAAGTCAACACATGCCATATATACCCCATGAATTCTTTATTTCTGATTATGGGTTTATCTGGACCACTTGATTGACTCCCAGAATTAGTAACTTTGTTTTACTACAAATTTTTCCTTGTTTTTCCTTTATCTTTATTTTTTGTGGATAAGGTAAAGCTAGTTAACTAGGAAACTGTTATCTTTTGTTGCCAACCCATCCTTCATGACTTTTTCTCCATTTTCTAGGATTAGCAGGTTTTTCCACCACTCTTGACAAATCACTCATGCTTTCACTAATTTGTGAGGTCCTTGACTTATTTGGGAAGATCTTTAGCAACCTATGGGGGTTTATCATATTTGGTAAGTCATCATTTTTGAGATTTATGAGTTGTCTCCATACAACTCGATTTTCCTATGAGGGATGTACTAATTATGTACACTATTATTCATCATTATTCAATGGAAGGATACACTCCAATATTCATCTCTTCATTCATGTGATTCTGTCTCTTTTCTTTTCGTTATTTTTCCTGTGTATGCTTGTGAGAATTATCTGAGTAGCAATATCTATTTCTTGTGATTCTTATTATCATATTTTCTCATAGAATTGGTGCTATTATTTCTACAAAGAGAAGGAATTAGAGGAAATTTCAACTCAAAATGGGCCTTTCAACCCTAATTGAAATTCCATGTCATCACGTGTTAGCTAATGAAATTTATTTAAATTTGAAATACCGTATAGTTCTTAAACAAATTTTTAATATAAATTTTGTGATAGTTATCATAAAAAAACTAATTTTTTGTTCGTATTTTCGACATATCTCCATGTGTATTTAGTCAAATTTCGACCGGGGAAGCTCCTTGGATGCGGAATTAAATTCCACATCCAACTATGGAAATTGAACCCGGTGATAGAACAATTAAACTCACAAAAATTATCAATTGTACATGCAAAATCACTCACAAAAGAGACTGAATATGGAGCTGAACACTAAACTATATTAACTCAGCGTACAATAGCCAAACCTATAACATCATAGGTTGTTGCATTAAATAATTACATAAGGGATTCAAATGCATGAGGAGGCATTTCAGATCTAGTCAAAAGTAGGATTACTAAAATTAAGCAATTCCCCCATAGGTGCATAAAGTAGTTTCCAAATCAGTCAAGGAGCTCACAAATTGGCAAAAGCACTTAGGCAAGCTAAAAGGTGATGGAAGAACAACTCATACATGCTTTTCATAGGAGAAAAGAGTGGAGGATGTGGAGGAAAAAAAACTAGTTAACCTCACCTAGTCAAAATTTCCCAATTGCCTTAAAGCACTGAAAAAGTAGGCAATAAAGTAGAAAAAGCAGAAGGGCACCTAGGAGGCCAGGAATAAAGTAGAATTGATTCCTTGAGGTTTCCCAAGTGCTCCATGAGTCAAAATAGGAAAGTTTGACCACTATGGATGTGTAGATGACAACTTGCATAAGGTGGAATCATGAAACTAGGCAAATAAGACAAAAATAATTAATTTAATGTCTAAGGTAGCTAACTATGGGTTGATTATTCTAACACTCCCCATTAAGCCTGAATTATGAGTAATATATCAGAAAATTATAGGGCCTAGCAACAAGGCTTAGTCACCCTTTACATATTGCATGTCCATTTAACCAAGGAAAGAGGAAAAAACCCAGTGGGAAAATCCTCCCTTAAACATGGACTGTAAAACAAAATTTGGAAATCTTGTCTTCACTCATGCTTCACAGCATGATCAACAATCCCCAACAATGATTTGATATTGCTGAAGGTCTTCTCACAAAATGCTTTGGTGAAGATATCAGCTACTTGTTCTGAAGATGAACACAAGAGTAGGTGAATGGTGCCATCATGCACAAGCTCTCTGATGTAGTGCATATGGATCTCAATGTGTTTGGTTCTCTGCTTCTGAACTGGATCATTACAGATTCGAATGGTACTCTGGTTATCATAGTATATAGTAGTTGAGTATTCTTATTTGAAGCCACACTCTCCAAGTAACCCCTGCAACCATAAACATTGAGTTGCTGCATTTACAACCCCTCTGTACTCTGCTTCTGTAGATGAGAGTGCAATGGCACTCTGTTTCTTGCTTAACCAGCTGATTGGCCTTTTTGAAAGCATGAACACATATCCTGATGTGGACTTTCTATCTATGCTATCACCTGCCCAATCACTGTCAGTAAATCCAATCAAATCAAGATCATATTTTGCTTTATAGAAGATCCCGTGTGTCCTTGTTCCCTGAACAAAGTTAAGGATCCTTTTGGTTGCTTTCAAATGGATCTCATGAGGTTGATCCATATATATAGAATCCACACTTATTGTATAATAAATATTAGGTCTAGTGTGTGTAAGGTACAACAAACATCTAATCAATTGCCTATACAGTGTATTGTTTACCAAAGGTGAAGAATCAGCTTCTTCCAGCTTCACTCCTGAAAGGAAAGGAGTCTTACTTGGCTTGCAATCCTTCATTCTGAATTTGTTAAGGAAATCCAAGGCATACTTAGACTGGTGCACCTTGATTCCAGCTTTGGTTTGAGCAATCTCAAACCCCAAGAATTGGCTTAAGAGCCCCAAATCTGTCATGGAGAAGGCTTGGTTCATTGCACCCTTCAAGGAAGCAATCTCATCCTTTGAGATTCCTGTAATGAGAAGGTCATCAACATATAACACAATGATCATTAATGAACCATTAATTAACTTCAAATAGACATTTGGATCTGATTTGCACCGAACAAAATTCAGTGATAGCAAGAAGCTATTGATCTTGGCATACCAAGCCCTGGGGGCTTGCTTTAGCCCATACAATGACTTTCTCAACCTGCACACAAGAGATGGGTTAGTAGAAAATCCTTGAGGCTGCTGCATGTATATCTCTTTTGTGAGATCTCCATTCAGGAAGGCACACTTTACATCCATGTGATGTACCTCCCATTGCTTGGAAGTTGCAATGGCTAAGGCTAGCCTGATGGAGTCCATCTTTGCCACTGGTGCAAAGGTCTCATTGTAATCTATGCCATGAACCTGTGAGTAGCCCTTCGATACCAATCTATCCTTCTACTTCAGAGGTGAACCATCAGCAGCAAATTTGGTCTTATACACCCACTTACACTGAACTAGCTTCCTCCCTGGGGGAAGATCCACTAGCTCCCAAGTGTTTCTCTTCTAGAGTGAGCTGAACTCTTCCTTCATGGCTGCTTGCCATCTTGGATCTCCTACTACATCTTCATATTTCTGAGGATCTAATTCCACCATCAGATAGCATTTCTCAGCAAACATAGGATCCTTCATGCACAGAGCACTCTCAAATTGAGATCTAGTCCTCCTAGGGTCATTGGGATTCCCAGCTAGCTCTCCTACTGCATGAAGGATCTTGGCTGCCCATTTTGGCCTTGTAGGGCTGTTAGGATATGCAATAAACTCATCACTATTAGACATATCAGAATCAGCATGTTCAACAATCTCTTCACTTGCTTTTAGAGGATCTGGTGGTGAAGAGGCTTCTCCAACTTCCACTGCTGCTAGGGGTTCTTCTTGAAACTGAACACACCTTTCAATGAAGGATTTGTTTGTGCTCAAATTGATCAGCTTGTACCCTTTTGAATCTTCAGAGTACCCAACAAATAAACACTCTTGGATTTGGGGCTGCAAAGCCTTCCTCTTTTCTGTTGGAATTCTAGCCCAAGCCTTTGAGACAAAAATACTGAAATGGGTCACATCTAGCTTGTGCCCACTCCATGCTTCGAAAGGAGTCATACCATCAAGATATTTATGAGGCACCTTATTTTGGATATAGGCTGCACAGTTTATAGCTTTGGACGAGTACTTTGGTTGCAAATTTTTGGCCTCCATCATGCATGTTGCCATCTCCTTCAGTGATATGTTCTTCCTCTCAGCAACACCATTATGTTGTGGTGTGTAAGGGATAGAATGCTGCATCTGAATACCTGCATATGCACAATATTGAATAAACTCAGACTTGACATACTCACCACCATTTTTAGATCTGAGGACCTTGAGTTTCCTTCCATATTGGTTTTCCACCAAAGCCTTAAAGACTTTGAAGAGGCCAAAAACTTCAGACTTGTGTTTCAGGAAGTAAACCCAACAATACCTAGAAAAGTCATCTATGAAATTCAATGCATATTTGTCCTGACTCATGGACATATGAGGGAATGGGCCATCAACATCACTGTGGATCAACTCGAGGGGTGCAAAGGTTCTCTCATGACTAGCTCTCTCAAATTTATGCTCTAGGTGTTTTCCTAGGATACAACCTTGGCAGACTCCTTTGGAAAATTTTATCTTGGGTAACCCTATGACCATCTCTTTTTCACTAAGATCAGAAATATACTTGTAATTTAGGTGGCCAAATATTTCATGCCAAAGCTTGCTTGCCTCATTAGCATGAATCAGAAGAGCAGAGGGGTTTGAGTAGGGTAGGAAGTGTGAGAACATGTATACCTTCGAAGTATGATTTGCAACTCCTTTTGCAATGAATTTACCACTTGAGATCTCTGTGATCTCAACTTCATCAGGAGATAATATGAACTTATTTGGAGACCCAGTGTGAGTCATCTGATACACTGATAAGAGGTTGGAGGAAAGACCAGGCACATACAGCACATTGCTGAACTAACCACAATCAAGATCAATCCTCCCTTTGCCCAAAATTTTAGTGAGAGAGTCATCTCCCAGTACTATTGGTGGACCTTTCGACATGTCAAGTGAGGTGAATGCCTCCTTGGTCGAAACCATGTGTCTTGAAGCTCCAGAATCAATGATGAAACTAGGTGAGCTTGATGTGCCAGCAACCAATGCATGAACTCTCTCTCTGTCTTCTGAACTTGATCCTCCTTCTCTCTTCTTTGAGCTGTCTGGAAGGGAGATGCCATTCTTCTCCAGGAGTTGGGTCAGCATGTCTATTTGCTTCTTCATGCAGGAGCTCTCAGTATGATTTCCCTTACTGTAGCATGCGCACTTGCTCATTTCTCCTTTATTCTTCTTCTTCTTCTGGTAGTTCTTTTTGAAACCTTGAGGCTCCTCCAGAGACTTGTTCTTGTCTCTCTTTTGCTTAGGTGGATTTTTAGCTTTCTTTTTTCTTTCTGAATCCACCCTCGAATCTCTAGAAACCAGAGCTTGGTCTTTGGATGCTTTGATGGTGCCCATCATCACCAGTTTGTCCTGTTCTTCTGTGAAAGATTCCATGAAATCTGCAAGGCTAGGCATCTTCCAGGTTCGAGCTGTCAACTTTATGGCATAGAAGGTTGAAAAAAACACTGAATAGTTAGGTCCAAGCTTTGAGAGTATGGCCAAGACCAGCTGATCATCCTTCTTTTCGATCCCACATTGTTTTAGCTGCAAAACAAGTGCTTTGAACTTGGAGAAATAGAGTTGCAAGGATTCAAAGCTATTTGGACTCAGGGAGATCAGTTCATTTTCGATTTGATGTCCCCTCATCTCATCTGTCTTTCCAAAAAGATCAGCAAGCTTCTCCCATACTTCATTCGGTGATGTCAATCCATCAAGATGAAAAAGGAGGTCTCTGGAAATACTCAGACACAAGAGACCATAGGCCTCATCCCTCCTGTTTTCCAAGCACTAAGTTTTCATTCCAGTTTTTTTTGACAGAAACTGGAAAATATTGTATTTATTAAAAATGTTGTGCACAACCATTCATTACATTGACAAAAGAAGTCTGTATTACATGGATATATGGGAAAGGAAGACAAAAAACACAACTATATCTAGATTCATTTTTCTTAAACCCCTAATATGATTCTTAATAGTAGCCATAATATAAGAAGGATAAACCTTAATGAAATGTTGGTTCAACAATATACAAAAAGAAAATTTAATTGGTTTGAAAGAGAAATAGAGACACTACAACTTATTTCATTTAGGATCGAGGGTTGGCTGAGTTACATATGATTCCTCCATAGGCCAATATCCATCATCTAGAGACTCCTGATAGTGGATACATTGAGACATTTTAGCCATTTTCATCACTTATTCCTTGATGATGTCCAATATACCCATGAGTTTCGTCAAGTCCCATTCAAGGTTATCAATCCTAGTGTCATGGAAATCAATTTGGTTGGATATATATCAAATATCTACATAGGTTTCTTTTTTCTCCTTCACGCCCATTCCTTCAACGTTAAACACCCTGCGCATATGCAATTTAAGTTCTTCAATGCAATATTTTATGCTAGAGAAGCCAATGAACCAGTATTCCTTCGCCATCCTCTTTGGAGATTTAGAATCTCTTTTAGACCAATAAGGAAAATATTCAAACCACCCTTGAAAATGTAGAATCTTTTCACCTTCATGTCCCTCTCACACATTTGAAAATAATGTACAGGGGTAATGGAAGTCTCCTCAATTTACTTATTGCTCCTCCATTGCTCCTGTACAAACACCACCCTCGAGGTCCCAAAGTGTTGCTGTAATAAAGGCCCCTTCAATACAGGTTGTCATGTGGTACGAGCTCCATACATGCCAATGCCCACAAGTCCCTTTGAGCCACAATATCCCAACTAATCAATTCAACTTTATCACAGAAGTAAGAAATAGATTAAGATGGTTAAGGAATTTGTTTATAATTCCTCTCTTGGTTAGCATAAACAAATTACCCTTGTCTGGACCTTTCTCCTTGATTGGCTAGATTTTCGACTAATTCATTATTCACCCGAAGAATGTGGAAGAAATTAACTTCATTGGGTTTTTTGAGGTGGCATATCCTGCCGTAAATTCTGTTGCATCTGATGGTACCGTTTTTATATCTGGATCTCATCTTCCGAATAACCTGCCTTGAATTACAAAAATCCATTAACCTCGGGATGTATTTTTCTAAAATTTATTCAATAACATGATAAAGTGATAACCATTCGGCTTCGTTATTGGTTTTGGTTCCGAGGTCCCAAGCAAAAGAGTTAACTATATTTCCTCAAAGATAAAAAAAAAATTATGCCCCCCCCCCCCCCAACTTGCACTATTCCAATTATGCAATGGCGTTATTGGAATATTTTTCTTCTCTATCATTATGGAGAGTATCTCAATTTTGAAGCAAGAACATCATGTATGTTTCTCTTGAAATCACTAAAGGAAATTGACTGGAAATGGCTTAAACCATTGATACAAGAGTTCCTCATAAATGATCATATAGAACAATGGAAGGTGGGATAGTGCTAAGATTATTACAAAAATCCCTCTCATGGTTCTTGAAGTTCCTTAATATGCAAATGGTAATGATTGTGGCAATGATTTGTACATATATATTTCCCATTTTATAACATATTTCCTAAACAAGAAGGAAACCAAGGATGTTTTCTTTCTAAACTGAGAGGAAATGATATGGATATGGTGAAAGAGAAATATAATATATTAATGATATAATGTTAGTTATTAGCCATTAGTTAGTTAATTATAACATATATTAAAGTAGAAAAGGATATAAAATGAAACCTAACATCCCTATTTTGTGCATTTGTTAAAGAAGGCCATTCTATAAAAAAAAAAGATATCATATTTGACAATAGAATAATAACTTTTATTATTCTTCTTCTTCTATAATGTAAAATGTTAAAAGTCTAAAACATGTAGATTAATGATGACGTATCTTCAAAGTTCGAGACTTTTACACCTGCATGGGTTGTATCTCTGTTACATCCTATTCTCATAGTATACAACAAAATATATTATTGTACCACACAAAGCCACACATGGAAATGCTTCTTTTTTGTTACGATGTCTTTAATAGGAATCAAATTTAACCAACAAAACCATCTATATGAATATAATTAATCAGATAACAACATAATTAATAATGATGTTTCCTTTAATGGGACACGTAAACTTTGACAATTTTATCTGACGTAAACTGTCTAATGTCACTTCAATTATGTCAATTTACTATGGCTACAGTTACCATATATAATTTAAAATCCCTCAAGAGTTCCTCTAGTGTCTCTACTTTCTTATGGAGTAGTTTTTTGTGGTGACCAGATGAAAATGATGCCTTGATAAGATATAAATCATGATAGATACTACTTATGGTAGGGAACTAAGAAAGGTAGATCACAATTATATATGTGTTATCATGTTGTAATAGTATGTATCCTAGTGGTTGAAATGGGTACACAAGAGTGTAGTAGTAGATTGTCTTGTATTAATGTTGTTGTAGTTGGCTATTGAACTCCCAACTACTTTTTAAAGACTTTGGGTTCTACATTTTTCAAGTAGATGTGATCATTTATTTTTTTGAGTGATATGATGTGTCAATAGCCTTGTGTCTATTGTACTCCCGACAATTATTTATGAGTTTTCAATATAAATTCTCCCAAGTGGTTATTGTTATTAAGTTTCGATGAGATGTTGTGTTCATCTTAAACCAAGTATTTTGTTCATAAATATAACCATTCGACCTATTAATATAAATTCAATTCTTGGTATGTGTCAAATATATATATTTAAAAAAACTCTCTCCTTGACGTTTTCAACAATAACAATTCTTAAACAAATTAAATTCAATATCTCAGTAAATGAAGTGAAAACAAAGTGAGTGCACAAGACTAGAGTACTAGATTGTCTTTTTGTATGTATTTAAGTTGTAGATGATGATTGATTTAGTAAGTATTTAAAACTTTTATTTTAAGCTATATGAAGTTGTGGATGTGATTTTTAAATTTTGATAAGATGATAAATACATCTTCCAAACTAAGTCCCATGCTTATTATATTTTAATAAATATAATAACTTAATTTAGATTTTTTTAATAACATATTTTAAATTTGTTTGAATCTAAATTCTTGCATGTAGGTGTGGTCATTAAGTTTTGATGATATGATATTTACACTTTCAAATGAAGTCAACATAACCATTCAATTTAACAATATAAATTCAATTCCATTTTTTTGGGATAGCTATTTACACATCACACACATCAATTAGAGCCTCTTGTTTCACATTTATTTTGATCAACACTAACTACTTTTTTAAAACTTTGTGTTCTACATCTTTCTAAGTAGATGTCATCATTTATTTTCATCAACACTAACTACTTTTTTTGATACCGCTGCTTACACATCAACATCAATGTAGATTAAATACATTATGACGACCTGTCACCCAATCCACATTACGACTCGATAATTTTGTCCCTACGATGAACCCTAGGGTTTTAAATACTAAATCTCATGAAAACCCTTTTCCACATATACATTAACCCTAGGGTTTTAAATAACTGGTTGACCCTTTTCCACAAACTATACATTAACCGTTTTAAATACTAAATCTCATGAAAACATTCTCACAATGACGAGTGTACGGTGTCGTATGTTGTGGGTTTGTCCCATGCATCTCGTAGTTTTATGTTTTGGGTTTGTTTCTGCTTTGTATTTTATAAATCAAATATCAACTTTAAATCAAAGATGTAATTTAATTTATATCAGATTTAGTATCTCCCTCAATCTTCAGATCCGATGGTGAAGGGATATTTAGTTTATATTGCCTAATCTTCTTTCCGTGTTCGTATTTTAATATTATTGCGATGTTTATGCGGGTTGGATTATGTGTGGTTTTTTCAAAATGTTTCCCATGGCATCGAGTGTTCCAACACTATGTCCTGAGGAAGTTTCCATGGAAGCTAATTGTCATTAATGGGATTCTCCTAACATTGGTTATTAATGTCAAAATCATTGTTGTATTAGCATTCTATGCTTATTTTGTTCTTTATTATAAAATATCTTTTTTATTTTTATTTTTTTTCGTAAGTGTTAATGGTTTAGATGTATTTTATATAGTGTTAAATGATTAAATGTTTTAGATATAGTGTTAATTGTCTAGATACATTTTATATAGTTGGGAGAGTTATTTTTAATTGGTTCAGAGCTTTAAATTTTGAATTTACAAGAAAAATGATTTGAGCTACTTAAGCACACACAAAATGGTTTGTAATCAACATGACAATGTTAATATTTGGTATGCATTTGTCTCAAGCTTCTGATTATTTTTACTTTGGCTAGTGTAGCAATTGAACTGCATTGGAAATTGCTTATTGTTTTAATTTTAGGGGGGTTTACAAGCTCTGGCTAGATAAATCAGGCATTTCTAAAAAGCTATGGGTACAAATATTTTATGGACAAAATCGCCAAATGTGTTTATGGGTAATTGTTCGTTCAACAATATGGCATCACTTTTTACTATTGATTGATCATTTTCCCTACTTTAACTCTTCTCTTTTGACCAAAATAACCTCGTTTTCACTTTCCACATGATATCTAAATGCCTCTACTTAGGAGCATCATAGTAAAAGGTTGTATGTGTTTACTCTTTCCTATCTAATTTTATAGCTTAGATAACGTTAAAGTTCATTTTTTAAATCATTTATTGTACATGTTACAAGATTTTCACAAATCCATAACATCCACCAGACCTCCTAGTAGCACAAGAAATAAGTGAAATATGATGATTAGAGGAAGCTCTATGGACCTTGAGTTTACCTCAACATCATCTATGTGTCAAGAGGATCAAGCATTGGCGTCATCAGTAGGTGGTCAAATAAAAAAGTCAACACAGTTCAAGAAGAACCTATTTTGGATATGGGAGTAGCAAGGAAGAAAATGACACATAGATTTTGTGCAAAGACAACAATTTCATCCATTGTGTGTCATGAAATCATTGATGCAAATCAAGGAAATGGAGATGAGATTTAATAAATATACATGTTTCCAACAACATGATCATAACAAGCCAACACAAGAATGAATAATATGAATGACCTATCATATATGTTTTGGTCTACAGTTTAATTAGATATCTAAAGCACCCAAATCACAAGTATTAAGGGACACAATCAAATTTAAAAGTCCTAGTATTATAAATATTGTATCTTGTTGGTTCCAAATTCTTAGTTTTTAATATAAAATAATAGTTTATCCAGATTATGGTGTTCTAATAACTAAAGTCTATAATTGTTTTTGCTAGCATAGCCTAGGAGCGGTAGGCCCCTCTATTCTTGCATATTGTTGCATTATTTCCTATCTTTCATTCATTTATATGTTTAGTTTTGAGTTTATTTATAATTTATAGAATAAGCATTCATTTATTAAATTATAACTGAACCACTCACAGTAGAGTACTATTACAAAAAATATTAACCTTATGATTAGATATATGACTTTAACCTGCATTTTCAACATTTATGATATGATAGATTGTGGTTAGTAATAAAATACATCTTTGTAAAAATGTTTGCAGTTTGATTGCTTTAAGGTTGGTTGATTCATTACTCTTTCAAAAAAATATCTAGTTCTAGGTGTTTAGTATTGCAATATAGTTTTGAGTGTTTGAAATAGATTTATTGCAATTGATTGGAAATCATAAAGGATGTAATTCTTCATATATTGTGGACAACACTTCACAAGTATATAGTTTTAATAATGACAACTAATCTAATGTGTTTACAAGAATTTTTTACTCCATGTAACTTATTTCATGAAGTATATAGTGCATGGTTGGGATACGTAGTGTATCGGTAGTGTGAGAGGTTGAGGTCCATCATGTAATTTCTTGTTCTTCATCAATGTTCTTCAATACTTTTCCTGAGTGGATGTTTCCCCTTATGGGGTTTTACCACATTAATTGTTGGTGTTTAAATGGTCTTTCTTTGTGTAATTTGTGTATGATTTTTTTAGCAAGTGGTATCAGAGCAGTGAGTGGAGAAATAAATCTGTGAGACTAGAATGTGGAGTAAAACGTGATGAATATCATCGTTGCTGCTAAAAGAAGACCACTGTTGCTCGTTGAGAGAAAAGCACTGCTGTTGGCTGTGGACCGTGGATTGCTTCCTGAGAGTGAAAAGTTAGAAACTCCATGTCATTTGCTGATAATGGAGGATGGTGGATCATGGTGATCCTGTGGAGAGACTCAAGGTGAAGAGAAGAAGAATCCTTCTAGCGGATGCATCGTGGAGAAACGTGTGGTGCACTGCGTGTAGAGAAGGCCACACAACTTGCATGTGGAGGAATGATGAAGAGACATGTGGAGAGCCTTTGTGTAGGGAAGGTGCTCGCATCCTACATGTGGGGGAATTGAGAACATGTGGATAGAGCCTTTATGGATCGATCCTTGAATGTGTGGATCAAGCCTTTGTGGATTCAACTTTTGGCTGCTACGTTCCATCCAATGTTGGATTGTGGTCATTGGGAACTAGCTTTTGGTGTTGCTCGTAAGCCCCTATACCATCCATTCTGAATTTAAAAAAAATAGATAAACTGTGGTAAAAGGAGAAAACTTGTGCTATTTTGTTTGGAAGTATTTACAAAAAATTACAACATTGAAGTATAAACTCTAAAATATTTATTTGGGAAGATGTATTTTTGTTTGATTGGGATTTTGAGCCATTTATTTGGGAGAATATACTGCTATTTGTTTGGAAGTTTTTTTGTTCGAAGAAATATTTTAAAAAAAAATCAAGAATGTCTAACACAAAGTTTGAAATTGAAAAATTTAATGATAAAAACAATTTTGAACTAGGGAAATTAACGATGCAGGATCTGTTAGTACAACAGGAGTTAGCGAAATCCTTAGACGGTAAAAGAAAGAAACCTCTAACTATGATAGATGATGAATGGGAGGAATTAGATGCCAAAGCACTAAGCAAAACTCGATTATGTCTTGTGTATGATGTGTTATTCAACATTGTTGGAGAAAAGCCAGCAGTAAGCCTATGGAGCAAGTTAGAAAGTTTGTATATGACCAAATCTTTGACAAAATAATTTAATTGAAGGGACAACTATACGATATGAGAATGAAAGAAGGTACGAAGATAGAATATCATTTGAATGTTTTTAATACTTTGATTTTCCAGTTGAGTAGTATGGATGTTAAAATTGATGATGAAGATAAATCAGTCAATCTCTTATGTACTTTCCCTGAATCTTGGGTTCAAGTAGTTTCTTCCATTAGCCTTAGTACAACTGATACCTTATAATTTTATAATGTTGTTGGAGCATTATTGTCTGAGGAATTAAGGAAGAAATCCAGTCTTGAAACCTCTTCACCAAAAGCTTTGGTTGTTAGAGGTCGATCCAAAGATAAATGAGAAAATTAAATAGGTACTTATAGATCTAAATCAAATGGAAGAAATAGAAAATTAAAATGATGGTACTGTAACGAGACTGGTCATCTCAAGAAGGAATGTTGGAAAAGAAAAGAATCCAAGAAAGATGACTCCAAATCATAGGAAAATTCAGTTAACTCTTCTGATTCAAGTATGATCGATTATGTTTTGTCTGTTTAATAATATTATTGAATATAATGAAGAATGGTTATTAAATTCTGGTGCTTCACACCATATCTATCCTCATAGAATTTAGTTTGCTTCCTATCAAATAGTTAATGATGAAATCTTTCTTTTAGGAGACAATCATTCATGTAATAATGTTGGGGTTGAAGGTGTTAAAATTAAAATGTTTGATGGAGTTATAAAAACTCTTACAGATGTTATACATGTACATGAATTAAAGAAAAAATTAATTTCTTTGCAAGTGTTGGATTCTTGTGGTCATAAGTTTACGATTTTAAGTGGAAATCTAAAATTTTCTAAGAGTGATTTGGTGGTCATGAAGGTGTTGATGCCTAGAAAATCCGAGGTATCGACAATAGGGATTCTCCCCAATAACCATTCCCAATTAGATCATTTAATTCTTGGAATGGGGAATCCATCCGATTAGTAGCCCGACTACCATAGAGTTAAAGGATTATTTAAGTCTATTTATCGGTTGTGGCCCAGTCCACTGTTTATGTAATTTTATATTTTATGATGAAATGCAAGTACCTATATTAACTGAAAGTGACTGATGAGTAAGAGCCTCAATAGAGATGTGCAGGTTCTTACCTCCCGTCTTACTGCCCTTACCTCACAATCCTTCTACGAAAGAAAACAAATAACTAATCTATTCTAACGCCAAAAATGATTGATTCTTGGAAAATCCTAGGCACTAATAGTAGGGATTCTCCCCAATAACCGTTCCCAATTAGATTGTTTACTAATTGGAATGGGGAATCCGTCTGGTCAGCGACCTGAATACCATAGAGTTAAAGGATGCTTTAAGTTTGTTTTCCCGGTTGCATCCTAGTCCACTGTTTATGTAATTTTATATCTTATGATGAAATGCAAATGCCTAGACTAAATGCAAGTGACTGATGAGTAAGAGCCTCACTAGAGATGCGCAGGTTCTTACCTATTGTTTTACCTCTCTTGCCTCACAATCACTTCTACAAAAGAAAAGAAACAACTAATATATTCTAATCTATTCTAACTAACCTATCCATAGGGGAGTAGAGATTATATAAGCTGAGTAATGTACTATAATATTGCAAGTAGAGTCCTATAGGTAGCTGGAAAATTCTACATATATGATTACAGCATAAAAGATAAATAAAGATAGCTCTGTTCGTTAATCACATTCATTACTCATTCATATGCACAATATTTGTAACAGAAAATAAAATCATTCATAAACTGTAGAAATAATTCAATAGGTTGGAACGATCTCACAGTTATGTAGCAAGATAAAACATAAATAGTTCACATTCAACAATCCACATAATCCATTTGGAACTCGTACAGTCCTTCCTCCAACAAAATTTGGTTCTCTTTATTTATAAAAGAAATAGTTCTCATACAAATAGCTTCAGCATATGTGTGCTAGAAAAAAATCCTTTGTAATATCTATTCTACCCCTATTTATACAATTTACATATGAATTTTCAGCTACCTTAGCCTCTTAGGCTTCCTTGATTCTTCGATTACAAAATTTTGTCTTCTAGTGAGTCCCACTAGGAAAATTGGAATAAATATAAAATATTACATAAATTGCCCAGATGAAGACAAAACAAATTATAAGTGGGCCCAACTGATTTCCTAATAAAAATGCCACATGCATGAGCTTCCTCCCTGTAAATTTGAGCATATAGATCTGTAGACAAATACACAACTCACAAAGAATATCTCACAATTTACTCAGCAATTGAAGAATGAAACAGTGCAAAAGGCTTGCAGCTGTGAATGCTTTCATTAATCAAAAAAGTAATCCAGATGATAATTACAATAAAGTAAAATGGCTTTAATAGCCACAAGCAATTCGAATCCACATGAGGAAGTTCAAATTGATTAGACTCTACTTGACTGTAGGTAACCAAGACATTGTCTAAATCACTATTGGAGGACCCAATAGTTAATTGTCCTTGTCTAAACCATAACCGGAGTTCATCGGAGCTTTAAAACACAACCAAGTGTTACATTTAGTGTTGACTAATGGTTAACTGACTGTGGTAGGTGAGAAATGTGCCCCACATGTGTGCAATCAATTAAACCTAGTGCTAACTGAATGTAGAGGGCTAGAAATTAATGTAACTGACTCCTAACTTGGCTTGACTAGTCATTAACTGAAGTGAACTAACCTTGGTTGGTTTAGACACTCCCAGTTGCTTCCTAAATTGTAGGGATTGATCTAGAAGACTCCTAAACTTATGCAATCAAGTGCAATAAGTGGCAGTGAGCCTTAATTAGTGTTCCCCACACTTTGGTAACTGAAACATGTGCCCCAATTAGGTCAAGTTTACCCAATTGTGCTAATGACTATAAATAGACACGATGGACTCCCGATTTAGACATGACTCCTGATTTAGACATATGACCAAATTTGGACAAGGGAGGATTAATAATCCTAACACCCCCCTTGAATGCTAACTTGGACAAACTATGGGCCCTGGTAACTAAGACCATAGGTCACCCATTACATCAAGTAAAATAAAGTAACTGCTTAATACAAGGAGCTAGGGAAAAAACCACATGGGAAAAAAGCCCTCCTTCTAGCTAAGTAGGTAGAATCAGGTCTCAAGTTTGAAAAACTTGAAAATATGTTGCTGCAATCTTCATCTCTGTGAGGTAGTGAAGCAGCATGCATGGTGTGTTGTGCATAGGTATTATGGGGCCTGGCATGTAGACTTCTCCTTTTTCTCCAAAAATGATGATGGAAGGAAGGAGAAATGTAACTTTTGTCTCTTGCTAAATGAAGAGGTGTATGATCATATCCATTCTTCTGAATGCAGTAAGACTGATCCCTTGCCATATTGCATCTTACAGGAAGTCTATTACATCTCTCTGAAGGAGGCAAAATAGTATGGCATAGCGCAAGAGTCTTTCCTTTCTGAGTGTCAGGTGAGTTTCTAGTCATCTTCCTAGCTTCCAGTTTGGAAGTAGGGACTGAATCTAGATCTGAGTCACCCTGAATCTTAATGTCATAAACTGATATAGATGGATCTGCAATACTAGTAGAAGCTGTAAAAGAAGTAGATGCAATGGTGTTACCTTCCCTTGTAGGTAGCTGCTAAGAGTGCACTGGTTCTGAAGGAGGCATGAAATGTGAGAACTCATATGCTCTTAAAGCATGATTCACAATACCCTTTGCTATGATGCTCCCAGTAGAGATATCTGTAATCTCCACTGAGTCAGGACCAAAGATCACTCGCTTTGGAGATCCAGTATGGGTCATCTGATAGACAGATAACACGTTTGAAGCCAGGGAGGGAACAAACAACACATCTTTGAACCTTCCATGTTCAAGTTGGATAGAGCCCTTCCCTTTGGTTTGTACTTTATTGTTATTTCCCATATGAATACTAGGACCATCAAAGGACTGAAAAGAAGAGAATGATTCTATGGATGCAGCCATATGGTTGGAAGCTCCAGAATCAATGAGGAAGGTAGGTGTTGATGTGCAGCAAGATTTCAATGCATGTCCTTTCCTTTGGTATTCTTCTTCTTCTTCTTCAGAGTCTTCCTTCCTTGCGCTAGCAGGTGCATAAATGTTGTTCCTTTTCAAAAGAAGAGTCATTTCATCAAGTTGTATTCTCATACAGGAGCTTTCTGAATGGAAGCCCCTTCCACAGTAAGGGTAGAGGACCTTGCCTTTGCCATTCTTCTTGCTTCTCTTCAAACCTGAAGGTTCTTTTGACTGCTCAGACTCATCTCTTTGCTTCCCTTTGTCATTCGCTACCTTATCTCCTCTTGCAACAAGAGATAGATCTTTGGGAGATCGAATGATCCCCATTTGGATCAATTTATCATTCTCAGAAATAAGAGATTGGATGAAAGCATAAAGAGTGGGCATCTTCCAATTTGGAGTAGTGAGCCTTACTTTTTGGAAGGTGGATACAAAGACTGAGTAGTCTGAATTGAGCTTTGTGAGAATAAAAAGGATGAGCTGATCTTCATCCTTCTTCACTTTGCATTGCTTCAACTGATATATCAGGTTCTTGAACTCTGAGAAGAATTCATTTAGAGATTCGAAATTTGATGGATTGAGAGTAATCAGATCATTTTCTAGCTGATGGATCCTCATCTCATCATGCTTATCAAACAAGGAAGCAAGCTTGTCCCAAACCTCCTTGGGAGTGTCCAAGTCTTGGATGTGAAATTGAAGATATCTAGAGACTGAGAATTGCATGAGTCCAATGGATTCATCAAGCTTGTTCATGTACTTAGCTTTGTCTTTATCTGATTCTGGCTCTTCCTCTGTTTCTTCTATGAGTCTGAAGAGATGCTGGGTGCGGAGCAATACTTTCATGTCATCCTTTCGCTAGTGATAGTTGAAGGGAGTGAGAGGCTTTATTGGATGAGCCATTTTGAATGTAATAAGAAAGAATGAGCTGTTGTAGCCAATGCAGTGAGGAGTAGAGGCTGCTTGTAGCGAATGCTATAAGAAAAGCTGATAACCTGTCACACAATCAAACAAACAAAATGATCCAGTTGGAGATCTGAGGAGGAGAGGAGTCTTGTCCACCAAAGCTATGATACCATGTAAATTTGAGCATATATATCTGTAGACAAATACACAACTCACAAAGAATATCTCACAATTTACTCAGCAATTGAAGAATGAAACAGTGCAAAAGGCTTGCAGATGTGAATGCTTTCATTAATAAAAAAAGTAATCCAGATGATAATTACAATAAAGTAAAATGGCTTTAATAGCCACAATCAATTCGAATCCACATGAGGAAGTTCGAATTGATTAGACTCTACTTGACTATAGGTAACCAAGACATTGTCTAAATCACTATCGGAGGACCCAGTAGTTAACTGTCCTTGTCTAAACCATAACCAGAGTTCATCGGAGCTTTAAAACACAACCAAGTGTTACATTTAGTGTTGACTAATGGTTAACTCACTGTGGTAGGTGAGAAATGCACCCCACATGTGTGCAATCAATTAAACCTAGTGCTAACTGAATGTAGAGGGCTATAACTGAATGTAACTGACTCCTAACTTGGCTTGACTAGTCATTAACTGAAGTGAACTGACCTTGGTTGGTTTCGGCACTCCCAGTTGCTTCCTAAATTGTAGGGATTGATCTAAGAGACTCCTAAACTTATGCAATCAAGTGCAATAAGTGGCAGTGAGCCTTAACTAGTGTTCCCCACACTTTGGTAACTGAAACATGTGCCCCAATTAGGTCAAGTTTACCCAATTGTGCTAATGACTATAAATAGACAGGATGGACTCCCGATTTAGACATGAATCATGATTTAGACTTATGACCAAATTTGGAAAAGCGAGGATTAATAATCCTAACACTCCCTGATGACTCGATAGCCTACTAGCTCCAGCAAACGTGAAAATACTTCATGTTTGGATAGATGGGATTCTATCTCTTTCACTTTTGGTGAGGTTTGCATCAACAACTCCTTAAAGAGATATTTATGAACTGAAGGTTGTATAACCCAAACTTGGATCTATTCCTCTCCAATGATTTCGATCTTTTGAATGCTTTCCTCGTCTATCTTCAGCTTGTCCTGGAGGTTCTTAAAATGTTGATCTTTGTATGGGAAATCCTAGACTTGAGATGCTACCAAATCTTGTCATTTATTATGAGTTGAGCACATCTTCTTGTAAAACTCATTACACTTTTCTATAGTTTTATCAATTGTTGTGCTCAATCTTGTTGCTGCTTTCCTGCTGAAATTCAATAGTGCTAATTCCATCTTCAATCCTCTTGTATTATTTTGAGGCATGCTATTCGAAAAGGATGGATTAGCTCCAATCTAAGTTAGCTAAATTTGCACAAGCTCTGCAACTTCTGATAAAAAAAATTTGAAGTGTGATGATTCATGTGCTAGTTCCTTTAGTCTAGGATCTATTTGTTTAATCTTATACATTTCCTCTGCCAAATTTAATTGAACCTGAATTATTTCTCTTTGCAACAAACATGCTTGATTACAGAATGGAGTTACATCAGGATTATTTTCAGCCTCATTTTTCATCCCTTCACCCTCCTCCATATGCTTATGTTCTTCTTCTTCTTTCTACTTAAGTGATTCCTCAACTAATCATTTCTCTTCTTCCTGTAATAACCTTCGGGCCTCCTCTTCCCTTTCCTTTGCATCTTCTTCATTCTGCTTTTGTTTTTCAACAATACCACTACTACTTCTTTTTCCTCCAACAATCATGATTTTCTTCTTGAATGTCTTGCTCAAAGCAGCCATGTTGCATGCATTGTGATATATTTCCTCATCCTTATCCCAATGATGAGTGTATTCAAAGTGTACCCCTATAGATGCATAGTACTTAGAGACCTTGTCCCAAGGATAATTTATGCGAAAACGTTTTTCTCCAAAATGAAAACTTTCAAGGTCTCTCACAAAATCGGGGGCATTATTTACCTTAGAGAACCTATAACTACCAATACATAATGGTAGTGAAGGATATACGGCTTTATTACTATCAAATAGAAGTTCTTGATCCCTTCTATATATAGCTTCCTTACTACCTCTTTGTGGACAACATAATATGTGGCATGCTTTGGTAGCAAGGAAGGAGCTTTGGATCCCCCATACATTCTCAAATATAGAACCTTGCCGAAGAAAAAATAATCCCCATATTCTCTCACCATCTCTAGTGATCCTTCATACATCCAATTACATTCCTTAATAAATATTAGCTTGTATAGTGGCATCATAAAATCTTCACAGATGTTCTTATAGAAATTGTCATACTTATGTGCCCATAATATTTGATATGCAGAGTATATAGGATTCTTAGCAAGATCCCATTTGCAATTTAGCGTTGATAATGAGTGCATAAGATGTAGTGAATTAAGAAAGAGCTCATATAAAATTATGACTTCCTTTGAGTCAGACCCCCAAGTGTTGCAACTATGCATGAAGAGAGGCTTCTTGACACGATGTCGGGAAAGTTAAAAATAGTACCATTAGAGGAATTTTGAGGTCTAAAATGGGCCTCGTAAGGAAAATAATAAAATAATAGTTAAAATAATAAAATAATATTTATTAATTTTCGAGGAAGAAAGAAAAAAAATACCTTTTTTGTTTGTATTTTTGACATTCGGTAGAGCTCGTTGGATGCAAAATTTGATTCTGGATACAACGAGTACCCACATTGCATACTTTTGATGGACCCCGCTACCCCAAAAATAGGAAATTCCTGGGAAAAAAAAACATGATGATGATGTCATCATCATGTTTTTTCAGGTATTTCTTGTTTTTAGGGTAGCGGGGTCCATCAAAAGTATGTAGTGTGGGTACTCGTTCGATGCAGAATCAAATTCCGCATCCAACGAGCTCTCCCGATCGAAATTTGAGTATACACATAGGGATGAATATGTCGAAAATACGAACACAAAAAGTAGTTTTTTTATGACAAATATGTCAATTCAAGCATTATGGTTGACTCATCTTATTGAAATTATATTGGTTCTTGAATTCCAACTCACAAGAACTTATTGTTGGTAAATTTTCTTATAAGGTCCATTTTAGACCCCAAATTTCCTCTAATGTCGGCATGGCTACATAATATATCAAGGGTATCCATCTTATCTTATAAAATTTTCCATTTTCCTGACTGAAAATCTAGTTCAGCATTAGAACTATGAGGTGGTAGGGGGTGCATTGATTTGCAATCTCTTATTCCCCTTAGGTTTTTCAGCAAAATTGCATCCCGGATACCATCATTTTCTTCACACAATCAAACACATTTAAGTCCACATCCTTTATCCATTTATCTGTCATGTAAACCTGGGGTATTGGTAGCTTACATGTTTTAGTTATATACGCAGGGCTAAAAGTAGAAAAACCCTATTTTTCTATGCTTGACAGGATCATAATATCCGTATCTGCAGTGGTAGCATCCAATCGATCACCTCAGCACACAGGAAGAGTTTGGGGTGTGTAGAGACTTTCATGATAGCGGATTTCATTATATTTACATACAACGATATGTCTTCGAGGATGGCCTCTGGAACATCCTAGTCCTTGATCATCTGATAAATATGACCCCATCTGAATTAGTAGAGTGACCATCAAACTTAAAATCAAAGTTCCCTTGTTTGGTATGGCCTTAGAGCCAAGCCCACGAAGGTGGTATTCAAGTGTTTCATAAATAATTCTTGTTAAGCTAGCTGACATATTCTTTCTGTTTAGAATTGTCAAAACTCGGAATTTAAATGTAATTCCATTTTTATTAAGCACCCACAATCTTGTAGCGGCTTCAAAAACTTGGATTGATCATTTACAAGCTATTGATGATCAAGATAAATTTTCTTCTACTTTTTCTCTTTCATTTACAACAGGTAAAACTTAGGCTTTAATGTTCGTCAACAAGCAGTCAGGTCAAAATTAGGGTTTAATATTGGTCAACAACCAGTCATTGAATGCAACAATTTGAAATTTGTGTAGAAACCTTACCAAAGATGTTGAAGATAAAGCAATCTTTTTGAAGGATCCGCAGTCAACCCCATTGGCTCAGCAGCATCATTAGCAAAGGTATAGGCTAAACCCATGAAAATTGATCCGTATATGGATCTAGAGCAAGTAGTTTCACCCGCATCATATCGATAGCAAACATCATGAACAGATCTTCTTGATCCGGTAGTTGATCCACTAGTTTATTAACCCCTGGAACTTTGTGTTCGTTCCAAGTTCTCCATAACACCTATACTATGTGCATAAACCTATTGTCTACACATCGAGCATTCACCGTTTGAATCTCTATCCGATCAAGTGCTTGAAGTAGGTGAGTTAACCTTAGAAATATAGATGGAACTAGATTCTTTCTCAAAAATATTTTCCCTTTGCCACACAAGGCCAGCCAAACATGTGTGTCGAGCATGCGTCCCATCAACAACCTACTAGCAACGGGGGATAAAACATAGTCAGAAAGAAATGTTAACTCTTTTCACCAAAAAGAGGGGGGCAAGACACAATCTGATCTTGCTTGCTGCAACTCTCTCTTCTTGTCTTGTATAAATTTTTAGGCAACTCTCGGTATATTTTAGGTATAAATAATTTCTTTCTTGTAAGTCCTACCTAATGCAATGACTTAAATTACTTCATATTTTTTAATCCTCGGCACTGTGAATTAGGGTTTAACTGGTGCACCACTTAAAGGAATAGTAATTCACTTCAAATGGGTCTATACGCTATTCGAAATACAGTTGGAATATAATCATTTTGGTTTAAATCAATTTTGGCTAAATAATATTTTACATGTTTTCAAGACTATTTAGTATACACTAGATGTTGCATAATTTCTAATATTTTATTTATTGTTTTTCTCGCAGTAATGTTATGGGTTTGTTACATTTTGGTATATACACTATTTAGTTAACTTAGTTTTTTCTATTATAACTAAACACTATACACATTTAATATCCACTATTATATTTTGTTTAGTTGTATTAGTTAATATCCCTTGGTTTATTTATTGTTTTCCTCCTTCCTTTAGCCTCTCTTATGCTGGGATGTTCATTAGATAATGCAATGCCGTAAATCACTCATTAAGAATGTAAACTATGTCTCGGACCATAATAAAAAATGCAATTCCCGGTATATCATAATGGTGTTGATTAGAGCTCACCTCATGGTTTAACTAACTACGACACATATCTATTGTTTACAAGCTTATACATAGTTAATTTGATTGAATATGTCTAAAAGCTCATATCATAGATACTCTTATTACCATCATTGTTTAACTTATGCTTGGTTCCTTTTTTGTTCGAGTTCGATTATGTGAATAGTGTAATAAAGTAATACAGATGTATGGGCTTTATGTGTAAATCATAACCTACTATGATTACATAATAGCAGCTATAGTTACATGCAATTTAACATAAGGCTTTAGTTTTAGCTATGATCTCTATTCGTATAGGTATAGTTAGAACAGGTTGATTGATTACATGATGCTTAGTGCTTGTTATTTCCATATCGTTATAATAGGGGTTATGTTCTATTAGCTTCATTTTTGTTATACATATATCATTCTTCTTATTCAATCTTACTTACCTAGTTGTATCCCATTATATAGTACTAAATACATGGATAGGGTACAATGGGCTTTGTTTTTATATAAGTACATATCAGATGTTTTTTCAATTTCTAATATTCTTAAATTTTATTTGATAGTTTTTGGTGGATATAAAACTCACAAACAAACGATGATGGGCCTACATGGATGATGATAAAGTATAAGTCCTCTCTAGTTTTCCATCATATTAGAGAGACTTTGTTTTAAAGGTTACAAATCATATTGCTTTAACAACTCAAATATTTAGAAGACAATGTGAAGTGTTTGGGTTTGTAGCTAAGGGTATGGTTATATGAGAATACTAAGTACACCATTTAGAGAACAACTCAATTAGTAATTTAGAAGCGGTCCTTCGTTTTGTGAGGTAAAATGTTTCTAATATCATAATTTTATATATCCCTAATATACTCTAAATAAAATCCCTAGGAGTTAGAAAGTTTGGTAGAATATATGGTTTGACCTCTATTCCATAATTTCTAATGATTGTATTATCTTCAAATATATACTAGCCTCCTACTATAGTATTAGGACTCTAATTAATAACAAGTGTTTCCTCCTAGGAATACTTCATAGGTTGAAATATGAAGGTGTTAGGTTATGTAAACCTATGTAGACTTTAGCAATCAAATCGTTGAATGCAGGAGGTTCCTTAAGTTTCACAGATAAGGGAGTCTCATACATCAATTTGATGTTTGGCTTAGCCGTGACCTGCAAACAGTCTATGTGTGTGATCACCATGAAATACTATGTGAATTGTAAATATAAACTTATAAAGAATATTTTAAAACATACATTTTGGACATGCTTTCTCATAACAAGTGTCCACATAAAAGATATTCCAAGATCCATAATTGCACACAACCACTCATTTAGATAGATTACCATCTAGAACACAAGGAAACAAACTCTATTAAAGGGTAAGTTTCAAGAATAATAGTTTTAACGAGGTCACAACTTCAAAAATAGATTAAATCACAAGAATATTAAAACTTTCCAAGAATATTAAAACTTTCCAAATGAAAAGTTTATATATATTTTTTAATGAAGGATTCAAAATAATCATGATCAAAGTCAGCAAAGTTTTTTACTTCATGTGATTGTGAAATGGGTTGAGAAAATATATTAAAGAACCATGGGAAAGTAAGAAGAATTCTACCCATGCAAATTGCCAGTTTTTAATAGTAGTTATTGCTTGAGGTTCAAAACAATGACTCGCTTAGTGGCTCAAATTTTAATGGGATTCGATGAATGGTGACATTTTTAATATTATTCTTATACCTTGAATCTTTACTTTCATCAAACATAACAACCTTCATTAAATAATTCCTTGTCATTTGGGCAAATGTCCACTTTTCATTTTCTCTGATCGATGGTAATTAGCAAGATACAATTATTTCTTCATTCAGATATTCTTTAATCCATGTGAAACGACATGAAATCGGTAAGCGGTTTTCAAAGGCATGACTATTGGTTTTCAAAATTTCTTTACTCTTCACCATCGCTGAATTTATTCCACGTTTGGGTGGTTTTTGGATTGTGGAGGCTCGTTCTCTTTTAAAAAATCTAATACTTTTTCCTCTTGGATTGATGGGGGCCATCGACAACACGTAACCTTTAGATTTGACCTTTCATTGACTATTAGCTTTACATCAATGCCATCAACCCTTTCCTCGATTTAGATGTACTTTTCACTTACAATTATTATCTAGGTTAAAATATAAATGCAAAACCACTCTTTGTCCTTCCAATCAGCCACTTCAACATTACACATGGAAAACTTTTTAATTGGTGGAGAACTAGATACCATGGAAAACTTTTTAATTGGTGGAGAACTAGATACCATGACAACTTCATGAGTGACTTGGAGACATTGGATTGGATATTTAATTTTTAGGTTAAAATCAAGGAGGACAAACATATGTCATCAAAGGTCAATTAATTCTTGTTAACTTTTAAAAGGCCTTTAACACTATACCCATATACTTAGTAAATGAAGCAACTTGGAACCTTGGGGGTACTTGATCTCTTCGTATCAAGTATAATGTGGATCTACAAAATTGTGTTGGGAATATTTTACACACCTCATGGAATCTCTAAGACTATTAAGAACAATATTGTTAAACATGAGTGTCTTGTTTTCCCCTATGTTAAGTTGGGGTCTTAAAACATAAATTTTGTCTATGGGACTTATGGGTTATACATGGTGCTTAATTCTTCCACAAGAGCCTTAAATATATCTTGGTCATGTTTAGGTTTAACACACCATTAATAATTTTAAAGGTCTAAGCGCGTGGCTTAGGAGGAGTAGTGGAGTCCACATGGAATTGTGACGAAGGCATGTGAAAACACCTTGTGTAGCCACGTAATCATGTAGCCCTTATTTTGTATGACATCAACTAAGAGCTTTACATGTGTACTATTTGAGTGGAGCTCTTTGTTCTTTGTTCCTACATATGATTATTGTCAGTTTCTTGTAAGGCATTGGACCATGTTATACATCAAAGTCATCATCAACAATATTTTTATTTTTGGCTTATGGGCTATATGTCAACTCTTAGGTTGTGACACATCGTCTAAATAGGGAAACTTTGGATTGCAAGTTTAACATGGTGGAAATTTCAAGGTTTAGCATAGTATAATATTTATAAGGGATATGGGCATGATACAAGGCCAACACCAAATATATTGGGTAATAAAATTTATATTTATGGCTCATTGGCCATGTGTGCTCACAAACCATCATAGATGCCTTGAATTAGGATTGTTGGTTCAATGTGTTGGTCATTTCAATTTTCAACACACTAATTCCTTTTAGAGCATTGATAATTTGAGGATGTATTCCAAAAGACGGTAATTTTCACTTGGAACAATTGGTGTGGAGGATTGATTCATGATGTAGAAAGGCTAAATCAAATTCTTATTTAAGAGCCACTCTTCTCAAATTACTTCAAAATAGGTTATTTTATTCTTCTAGGAATTAGATTTGAAAAGGATTGGATAATTATCCTATCCTCTTATAGTGGAACCTATAAGGTGAGACAAAAAATACCCTTTTTGTTTTGAAAAAAAATTGGTTTGGGCAATGGGGGTTTAAAGGTAATTCAAGTGAGTGGTGAGAGGATGTTGATATCCACATAAGTTCAAAAATGTTATGTTACAACAAAAAATTAAGCCTTGAAAGATACGATAAATTCCTTGAAATTATTTAAATCCTTGAAAGCATTTACACCTAAAAAATGAGAAACATAACACTAATCATTGAGTGGAACTTCAAGGATCAATGGACCTTCTTGGGAACTGATATATTTTGATACAATGACTGTATTTATGTAAAACCAACACTACTAGATGCAACATGACCATGGAATTTCATAATTATTGTCATAATATATATTTTGTCACAATTGTTGGACTACCCCCCAAAGTCCAAATTCTCATGAATTTTGGGGGCGACTTTAAAACAATTGCCTCAAAAGTCCAATTCCCATGAATTTTGGGGGCGGCTTCAAAACAATTGCCCCCAAAAGTCCAATTCCCATGACTTTTTTTTGGGGGGGGGGGGGTTAAAATTTTCCTTGAAAAGGACCTTTAGCGGGGGGTGCTTCCAAACCCCTCCCCCCACCCAAAAGTCTCAAGAACTAGAATTTTGGGTGTGGGGTTAAAAACTTCCCCCAAAAGTCCAATTCTCAATATTTTGAGGGGGGTTTTTAACAACCGCCCCCAAAGAACTAAAATATATTTTGGGGGGCAGTTTAGCAAAACCGCCCCCAAAAGAGTATTTTTTTGTAGTCATCCACTTCTTCAAAGTAACTCTATGAGAATTATTGAAATGCTTGCTTCATTCCATTTTAAACCAAGACCAAAATTTCCTTAAGAGTACAAAGAAACTTAGCTTTTTTGTTAAGATTGATATCCACTTCTTGTGCCTTGGATTTTCTTGGTAAAAATGAGGGTATGGATGGGAGGGTTGTCCAAAACAAACTTGTAGGGTGACCTTTTGGTAGCACCATGATAGGTGGTATTGTACTGCCTTTCTGTAAGGGGGGTGTAGTGGGGGGTTGAGCATGGGGGAACTACTAAACCCAATGGCCATATCAGTTAATGTAAAACCCAATGGCTAACAATATTTGTATGGTTAACACCTCACAACCTCTATTACTTGTTATTAACTCCAATATCTCAAGTCCTGCAATATCCAAAAGTATTATTACATGCATCACCATCATCACCGATGCCATATGGTACATCAACATCTTCTCAATCATCATCCTCATTATCATCATCATTGTCAGCATTAAGTACATCATCAACAAAACCATCGTCCCCATTGTCATTATGGTCACTCATATGCCATTAGTGTTCATAATCACTCATCACCATTAGGATTCATGTCATGTAATTGTTGAGGTCATTTATATGTTGCTACAATCATTTCGATAATAACATGGTCATTTAGATGTCGTTACAGAAATTTAGGTGCCATTAGAATCAATTAATATCCAAAAGTGCTACCGCATGTATAATCATTGTTGACATCTACAGCGTCATCATCATCATACAATAAATCAACATCATTGTCGTCGTGGCAGGCATCACCAATATAATTATGATATTAATGAGCAAGGAGCCCTATTATCTCACAAGAAAGGATGATATAGTTTTATACTTATCAAATAATATTCATACGCCCCATCATAATTATCATAATGCATCATCGTCATGTTGTTAGGGCCAATTAGATGCAATTAGGGTCTATCAAATGTTGTTGGATACACTCAAATTCCATTAGAGCAGTTTAGGTGACATTAAGGTAATATACCCCTCATTAGGATTAATCAAGATCCAAAAGTGCCATGATTACGATCATTTAGGTGCCACTATGATAAATCAAGATCCAAAAGTACTATCACATGAATCATGATCATGTACATTGACATTGATATATCTGACGTTATGTCAGATGTTTTCTGAACACAATTCCTAGCTCTAAACCTAGTGCAATTCCTGGCACGGTTCCTTCTAAAAATTTTGGCATCAGTCTAGGCACTATAACTGGAGATATGTTGGATGCTTTCTAGGTGCAATTCATGGATCTATACTTAGCACTATGTTGGATGTTTTTCTTATTGAAATTCATGGCACAATTCTTGTCACTAACCCTGTATTAATATATGATGATATGTTATTCAGGATGTTTTTTTGGAGGTTATTCTGGGCGTTATATGGGATGATTTTTTGGACGCTCATTGGGACGTTAATTGGGATGCTAATTGGGATTCTAATTGTGATGCTAATTGGGACGCTAATTGGGACATTAATTGGGATGCTAATCAGCGACCAAAATAGTGCCAACTTTTAAAAAGGGACGCTAATTGGGATGCTAATTGGGACTCTAATTGGGACACTAATTGGGACGCTAATTGGGATGCTAATTAGCATCCAAAATAGTGCCATCTTTTAAAAAGGGACACAAATAATGCCATTAAAAGAGCTATCCCATGGAAAAGCGTCCACTTTGTCCAAAAAGTGATGAAAAACACACTAAAAGTGATAGTGGACGCTACAAAGGAAGCTAAAAAAGATGCTAACAACAGGTTTTTGTTGTAGTGATATTACCTTTCACTTCCTTTAAACCGTCCCTTAAAAAGAATGAATTAGGAATGCATAGTATTAAAATCATGGAAAAGTACCTATGTAAGACAAAAACCAAATAAATGGAATCCATGCAATTAATTACACAAATTCATTTTCAAACGAGATCTATTTACCAGAATAGTGATGGATGGAAATCCATAATCAATAGAAATATAGCTAGATAGTAGATCTATTTACTAGAAATCTATTTAATTTATATAGTATATTTATCCTCTGCTTTCGAAGTTAAATAGTAGACCTCCATCTAGCCTCTGCTTCTGAAGTTTACTACATGATTGACTCAATTAACAATTCTTGTTGAGTGACCTCCAGGTTTTCTACACAGTGACTCAATGAGCCGTGTTTACTTAGGGACCTTGTAGGTTCCTCTCAGTGAGGTGATTTAGATACCCTGTTCGGTGAGGTGATTTAGATACAGTGTTTACTTAGTGATCTAGTAGGTTCTTTTCGGTGAGGTGATTTACATACTAGCTTTCAACTTCTTTCATTATGTTGATAGGTTTTTAGATATTATCTCAGACTTTGGACTTTCTTGACCAGATCAATAAGTGTAACAAGTGTACAATAGGGATTCATTTCATTGTCCTCTTATCTTTTTATGCTTAATAAATTCATCTTGATGAATATTTAAATAACCTTCAATTAAAGAGTGGATATAGAAATAAGTAACAAATTTGTTTTTGTTTTTTTCATATCAATTTTTTTATTTTAATAGTATTTGTTTTGTGCTTATATTAACTCTAACAATTTGGTATGAATAATGGATATACAATTATATATTTTAGGCTTTTTTTAATATCTAACTATCTTTGGTTGTGCCTATTGATATTCATAGGCCACTTTACTTGTGGCTGTGCTAATTTACTTATTTTAATTGAAGCTAATTATTCAATGTTGTTTACTCATTTGGGATGGGTTTAGTTATGCCAACAGTCCATATGAAAAGGTCATAATAAGTATTACATGTTAATCATATATGTAATATGTTAATTAATTTGTGTAGGTAATGTTGGGAAAGTATCACAGGTTAATCATATATTTAGTATGTTGATTAAAAATAATGAAAATCATTGCAATGCAATTAATTTTTAATGAGATTTGTTTTTGTTCTAGATATGGTTTTTGTAATTATAAATAAATATCTATATTTAATATATTATTTTTCTTATTTATTCATTAAAAAATACTAATAAAAAGGGTCAATAAAAACTAGTTTATATCTTTCATTTTATAATAGCTTCTTTTTATAATAACTAATCATGTATCAAATGGTCAACCATATAGGTTATATTTTTTTCTTAATAAAATAGGTATAATATCCAATAAAAAAAATATAACCATGTTAAAAAAATTAGGTAGTTGGAATATTTTCCATACAAATCCAAGTAATATAAAAATAGAAAGCACCGACCTGCAACCCCAACACCTTCTCCAATTTAGGCTTTTCTTTCATGGATATTGAACATGCGGCCACTAGAGATTGAAAGAAATTGCTCTTGATCCATTGAATCTTGAATTCATTAGTGGAAAGTACCACATATACAAATAAGCAATCCATGCTCTACGCCTACGTTAGCAAATAGTTTCTCTGATCTTGGAACGAGTACTCTCATCACGAGTCCCAACATCTTCTCTAGTTTAATAATTTGAGTCATGGATATTGAACATGGGGCCAATACATATTGAAAGATAATCGTTTGCTCTTGATCCATTGAATCTTGAATTTGTAGTTAGGGTTTCGAGAACACCACATCATAATTTGTTTGTTGTCTTATCTTAATTATTGGTTATGTTGCTTAACCAATGACCACTACCATGGATATTCTTATATTTATGCGATTATAGAGATCGATCTTTATCTCCAAAAATGGAGAGAATAACACCAATAGCATGGAGTGAAACACACTGTTACCCAGTTCCAAAGCGTGCTCCATGTGGTTTGGGACCTGGGTCCATCCCAAATTCAGAAGGAAGAAATTTCTACAATGTTTTTCATGAAGCAAGAACATATTATTAATGTATTTGCAACGTTACATAGGCAAGGGTTACAGTGTTAACCTTCCCTTGAACTTATCGAGTTAGAGAAGTAAGAAATGTAATAATAGAGTACCTTAATATTTCCAATCTCTTATATGGATTCCACCAATTTAAGTTGTTGAAGTATTTGATTTCTAAAGTGGTGCAATCCTACAACTGTGCTTATGACAACATCAACCTGCTTCAAGGCTTCCACAAGGCTTTGGAGATCCTCAAATGAAACCTGCACATAAATATACATCAGACCATAATCTATTTTTCTTTATATGTGCACAAGTAATATATAGATTGCAACTCTTATATCTCTAAAAATTTGGCACCTTCTTGTTTGAAGGAGAGAAACATGTGCACCTTCTCAATGTCGCATACGACTTCTATCCTACATAGAACAAAAGTAGGGTGGCCTAATGCTAAGATGGATTTTACAAACCTTCTACCATTGTATCTAGTAGCACCCACTTATAGAGCTCTTCTCTTATCCATCTCTAATTCAGCTACTCTTCAATGTTGTAAGGAAGGGAGTGATATATATAAAAGAAGACAAGCCTAGAGATTTTCCTAGTTAAGTAAAGATAATGGTTACTACCGTATAAATTTGAGACACATGAGTGAATACAAAGGTCACTGGCAGGATTGGTTTCATTTTTTGTTGACAAGAGGATGCCTTAATGGTTTTAATATGAACTTAGCCCTCTAGAGCCCACTGGAAAGATGAAAGCCATGATTTTGCTTTCCTCCTTTAGTTTACTAGTTAAAAATAGTTGTGCAGTAAGCCATATCTAAATAGTTCCCTGACGGGCCCTTAAGGCTTCAAATTTGAATCTTGGATCCAATACACCTTGCTTTCACTGGATTATTGTTGTTTCTTTGAGAGACCATTTTCATTCCACAAGACCTGAAATTTGATACCTCTCGCTGGATTACGTAACCGAGTCGGGGTTAGGTAAACATAATAAAATATGTGTTAATTTCAAAAGTTGATTCATGAAAACCATAGCATGGCCGTATTCTCTGGGAGACAAGTATCCATCGGTACATGCTTCAAATTTGAATCCTTAAGGGCTTGTTAAGAATTAAAGAAATGGAATTTTGAGCTATACTCCATAAGAATGGTAGTACCCTAAAAAATAGTTAATTGATTACTATTTCTATGATTAAGAACCCTAATCTATTTTTTGGCTCTACTGCAACCAATGATATCATTTAGGTATACTGCATACTAGTGGTGGGAGTCATGACCCTAAAAAATAGTTAATTGGTTACTATTTCTATGATTAATATTCAAGAAACCTATCGTGCAGCCCACAAGGTACTCAAATGTTGTGATAGTCTTTATGGGATTTTATTTATAAGTTATGATCCAATAACACAAGGCAATCAAGTGATATATTTGTACAACATTTCAAATAGCTACATTTCCATAATCTATTTCTCAACTCTCCTACAACCAATGATATCTGGTATTCATTGGGTTTCCTGTGTTCTTGAGTTACTACAATTATTTGATCATTATTCTCACTTAATGCATGACTATATTATGGTATTTTTCTTAAGTTATGTTTATGGCATATGGTTTAGTTATTTTTATGTGTGCAATGATATGTCAATGCCCCTATATATTTTATTTAGGATATACCACCCACTACAAAGAATAAACCAAGAAACCCCCTATCCAAATAAAATCCCAAATTGATAGTGGAGCTAAGTCCCATCCACTTTTAGGGTATTCAAAATCCGAGTGTATATCCATGGACACTAAATACTAAGCTTTCCACACCCTCCTAAGAACTTTTGTTGTGAGTTAGGTTAGAAACGAAATAAGGCCAACCCTCTGCTTGGTCAATATGCTTCTCTTAGCCCTTCACTCTACGTTGACATGTTTGCCATAACGATTTAGTTAGGATAAAAATTTTCATTATAGACAGTTGATGTAACTTCATATGATTGATGGGATTTTATAACAAGACAGATTATGCGGATATTCCATAAGATTGGTGGAGGAATTTATAAACCTTTATTTGCAAGTGTGGCCAATATTTAGGGTTTGCATATAGTAGGTATTTGTCACCCACTACATAACTAGAAATCATTAAAGTGATTGATGTAGAATTTTGATTTTGCATGGATTTTGAATATGGTCTTCTTCAATTATTTTAATAGGGATATCAAATGGCATTTACATAATTAACTACAGGATCAATAGAAATGGAGATCGAATGTGATTATCGCTTATGAAAGTATATAGTCTTGTTCATACAATCATATGATTTATGAGCAAAACACCATTTGAATTAAGAATCTACTTCTATATTTTAGGATTGCTTTCAGAAATTATAAAGGTAGTAAATGATCGTTCTATAATCTTGTTCATACTGTAAATATCCGAGCCAAATATCATTCAAATTTATATTTCCTATCTTATTTAGGAATGTCTTCATAAATTATCAAGGCATATAATCAAAATGTAATCAAATCTATGAGACAAAAACATTAAACTTACCTAGACATTGGATCATAGATCATTAGTTTAGTATTTCTCAATATATTTTCATAACATATATCTTTATTATTAAACTTCACCATAAAAGCTTGGTAGAGTTAATGAGGAATGAAACATTAAGAGACCTTTATTTGTTTCATGATCAAACAATCCATTAGGGACCCTGCCTCTCTCTTATTGCAAGTATTTAGTTTTAGTATATGATATTGGTTTTAAGTGTCAAATGAATTTTAACCTGAAACTAATTTAAACCAATTTATCCACGTCCTGTGCACACCCACAAATGTTTGTTGGCTTGCAATCATACCTGTAATTGCAAACTAAGTACTTTCATTTTCATCCTCCTTTCCACCAACTGTATGAATCTGATTAATATGGTTTCTAAGAATCTTTGTAGTTGTTGCATAGAATGAAACACTTATGCTCTTGTTAAATGGAAAAAAAGTCCATGAGATCACAAATTCTCAAGTTGGTCAAATATGAAAATCATTACAGTATGGGTGGGAGAAGTACCATATACAACATTAAACCTCCATAAGGATTTGTTTTTTGTAATGACTTGCTAGAACTCCTACCTCTAAGATACACCAAATGATCATTCAATTTCTGAAATAAGGCAAGGAAGATATAGAATTATTTACGAAGAATACTATTTTTTGCTTGCAGGAAATTTTTTTATAATGTTTTTCCTTACATTTTTGTATTTTTTTATTGTTTAGTTATGCAAAAATAAAAATCTGTTTAATATTTATTTTAGTACTTTTTTGAAAATGATTTCAGGTTATAGGTTTATAGATAAATTGTAGATATTCAATGACTTCTATTTCTCAAGTGCATTTTTGATGGGTAATTTCTATGAGGATCATGAATGAATGTTTTTGCGATGTAATTTATTGAGAAGCAATGTTTGGAATTGGTCGACCTAAAAAACATGGGAGACAAACAACGCTTGATAATATATTTAACTTTAGTCATCATGATGTAAATGTTGAAGAAGATGTTGATTTTGAAAATTAAAAGAATATTGAAGAGGAAGGTCCTCTAGAAAATAAAGGTAAAGGAGTAGGTACCAAATGATCATTCAAACTTGCATGGAATTTATTGCACAAATGGGCTTATCCAATAATAGGACCAAATGGTGATGAGCGTATTAAGTTTTTATGGTGTGTTAAACTCAAAGGAGATACACCATTTGCAAGGGAAGGTAGTAGTACAATCCAATTAAGTGGATTAAATGTCCATGCATCATCTGAGTCTCATAAATGCTCGATTCAACTGTTGGAATAAGAATCGAGACAATCGTGTTTCCCATCCAAAAGCACATTGAAATTATGTTGGATGTTGAAAAATCCAGAATAATTAGCACTATGGAAACTATGTATTTTGTGGTTGTAAGGGATTTACCTTTAGAATTGTACAAAGACTTATGTGACTTGCACATGTATAAGGAAACTCCTAATATGCCATTAACCAATGAATATTCAGAATATGTTAATATCACATCTAGTAAAGAGTTTTTAACTGCGGCAAAAGAGGTTTATTGGGAAACGTTAAAGGAAGAAATTTGTTCTAGTCCCTTTTATTCCATTCTAGTTGACAAAAACACAGATAAAACAATGGAGCAAGACTTGATTATGTATATTACATATCTAACGAACAGAGGGAGGGTTTCACGCATGAAAAAAATTATTCAACTTCTAAAAATAAAAAAGAAACACTGCACAATCCATGTATGAAGCATTATTAGGGTTATTATCTGAAATGAAGTTATCAAAACACAAAATGGTGGGTTTTGGGTCAGATGGAGCTTCATCAATGAGAGGAATCCATGAAGGTTTGGCAGCTAATTTGCTTCGCGAGGTGCCTCATTTGTTATGTATTCAATGTGTATCACATCGTTAGGCCTTAGCTATAACAAATGCATCAAATTATTTTCTTGAATTCAGTTATATTGATAAATTAGCCAATAAGGTATATTCATGGCTAGGAAAATCTGCAAAGAGGAATGGAGAATTTAATATTTTGTTGGACCTATTTCAAATTGATAGGTTGCAAGGACTTCAAATTCATCAAATCCGATGGCTTACTACGGGGCAGGTTATGATAAGTCTTGTTAAAATCATGCCATCATTGTTACAAGAATGGAAACATAATGATAGAAAGATGTATGAAATGGCGACAATAATCCAAGTTCAATTTTGCATCAATTTGCTTGTTGATGTTTTGACTGAACTAAATAAGTTTCAAGTCAACAATTTCAAGAGGAAAACATCAATATAACATCCATTGGTATGCAATTAGATGTCCTCATTGAACTTCTTCGAAGAAGATTCTTGTGAAACGTATTTGGGGCTGGTTCTCAACATGTTTCATTTTTCTTAAAGAAATACAAAAATGGAAATTTGGATTTTATTGATAATACAAGTGGTTCACATGTCCATTCGTTAAGATTTGAACCTTTACCAAATTCACTTGGGTTTGGTACTATGGAAGATAACATTCACTTAGGAAAAGCATTTATCCAAAATTTGGTTGACTGTCTCAATGATAGGTTTACATATTTTCCTGTATTTAATGCAGCAAAACATTTTATTCCCCGTTGTTACTTTGAAGAAGAGAATGAAAGATATTATGAAACAAGACGATGGTTGTTACGTCTATGTGAAAAAATTGATATTGGAAACTCACCTTTTATTGAGGCTTAAAAATGTGAAGGTGAAATGGAAAGTTTTTTTGTCACTTTACATCAAGCATATCCGAAGAAAAACATGTTTGGAGCATGGGAGCAATGCATAGGTGAACCAGAGTGGTGTGATTCTTTCCCAAATTTGATGAAATTGTGGAAAGTTGTTCTGATTCTTCCAACAAGCACTGCTAGTTGTGAAAGAGGACTCTCTTAGTTGAATCATATAGAAAATGATGATATATCAAGATTTTATTTAGAAACCTTAGACACTTTAATGTTTCTATCTCTATCAACACCTAAAGAGTTGCATGAGGTTGATTGGAATGTAGTTTATGAAACTTGGACAACAATAAAGTTGCGATGACCTCTTCCACTAGGGTGAGTGAGTTGATGATGATACAATGTTTATATCAATATTGTAATGTCTATTTTGTTTTAGTTCTATACAAACATGATGGAGAAAACACCACAAATTCTACAAAAGTGGTAATATTTTATGTTTTTAGATTTCTTATCATTCTATCTTTTTGGAAAATCAGAACTTCTAATAAGAAATGAAATGTTTATGCTCAGTTTTTATAGCCATGATATCTACAGTTGCTATGTATATATTGGTGTTGTGTTGGACTCAAATAGACCTTGGTTGCAACTGTATTTGTTTGCCTTGTTTGACTTGGATATTAACTGTGGATTTTTTTTGTCCTGTGGTTTTTGCTTATGGATGTGGTGGTTGTAATGTATATGTTTTGATACTACTATATATTTCATATACAACCTCTATGTTTTTATACTGCATTTGGTTTGATACTGCATCCATTTTGATATTGTTGTATATGTTTTGATAATGTTGTGTTTTGCTATTGACGTATATTACTTATACAACTGACCTTGCCATCATGCTTCATATACTTTATCAATAAAGAGTATATAGTTGTTCTTTGGGAGAAAAAAGTATATAGCTGTTCTTTGGGAGAAAAAAAAGTTCTGGAATAACACATATATTGAGGTTAGGCAAAGAATGTGTTGATTTGTTGAAATAATTAAAAATTGATATGTTTAGTTCTATTTATTTTTCCATATACTTGTATTTGTTTTATTTATTTTTTCATATAGAGCATGCTGAGTTTTTCTTGATGTATTTTTTCTTTTTATTGATGTATATTACTTATACAGCTGCCCTTGTCGCCATGCTTCATACACTTTATCAATAAATAGTATATAGTTGTTCTTTGATAGAAAAAAAAGTATATAGTTGTTCTTTGGGAGAAAAAAAGGTCTGCAATAATAAATGTATTGAGGTCAGGAAAATAATGTGTTTATTTGTTGAAATAATTAAAAATCAATATGTTTAGTTCTATTTATTTTTTTCATATACTTTTATTTGTTTTATTTATTTTTTCATATAGAGCCTGTCGAGTTCTTTTCGATAGTAACATTTTTTATTTTTTAAAGTTCAAATTTATTATTATTGGTTACATTCTAAAATCATATATGTTCTATTTTTATTAGAATAATATCTTGCAATAGTTGTGTATGATAAGGGATCCCCTGGATTCTCTATATATGTGACGACCAATAAGTTTGTTTTGGTATGATAATATTGTTAAAGAAAGTGCAACTGGGAGACCCATTCTTAGGATATGATATGATATTATTTGGATATGATATGATATTATTTGTTTCTAATTTTAATTTCAAAGAGATTTTATTCATGATTGTAGCTTCTCTCACCAATTTTGGTGTGAAAAATCAAGTACCGCGAGTCTTCTTCAAATTTGTTGTTGGGGATTTTATGTTAGTTTCCTCTTATGAGGTTGATGATATTATATTTTGTGAATAATTAGTTATTTTTGAAGCTATATCATATTATGGAGCTCAAGAACTTGCTCTCCACAATCCCGGGGCTTCTCTACCTTTGGTCACATGCTCATCCCCTCACAGAACTAGTAATGATGAATACATTCTGCATCCTCCTAGACACTTGCTCCTAACACTTGGGGATGATTTTACCACTTATGGTTTGTTGTTAAAGGATGCAAAATATCAGTCACTTGAATGTTCCTCACATGGTTTGAATCCTAAAGCGCTTTTTCTCTCTTATCAGTTGATTTTAGTTGTTCTACGTGGCTCTCGTTTTCATCCAGCAGCTGTCTATGTTCCTAATTTAGTTTAGCACATTATTATTATTCCAAAGATGAAGATTCCTTTAGATATAATCATGTTTTTTGGATGGAGAAGTTCACATTCCAAGCCCCAAGATACCTGTTGATGGAAGAACAAGATTGATCCTAATTCTACCTACTTAGTTTGAGGAGGGGATTTTTTCCCATGTGTTTTTTTCCCCATTTTCTTGTTTGTATTAAGCATATAATTTTTCATTTTAGCTGTAATGGGTGACCTATGATATTAGTTAACAGGGACTAAAATTTTCCAAGTTAGCATTTAGGGGGTGAAATGTCATTCAAGATCTCAACGGATCCAGATTACTGGAAGAGGACCAAACATGTTGATATCCACTTGCACTATATCAAGTTTTCCAGGATCTATCAATCATGTATATTTTTTATCAGAATAACTGATCTATTTTCCAAATATGATCTCCATTAGTCTCCTACATTGCATCCATTTCGAGATAGATTGTTTATGTGTACCCCACCATCTGGCGGGTGTAGATTTTAGCACATAGTCCAAAGTGGATAATCATTGTGATTATGTGACCTTTTCTTCAAATTTTTCCAAAAAAGATGCAATATTAGGAAATCATTCATACATGGGCAATGTGCTTGCTTCAGCTCCTACCCTTTGAACAACTCTTGTAATTCGTGTACATCTGCGCATGGAGACTTCATGAAACATGTTCTGCTAATTTCTTAGTACATCACCTGAGTCGGATGTGCACGAGCTTACACTTCGCTAACTCACTTTTCCATTAGCTGTAGGATTAATGTAGTCTTCCTTCGAAGAAATGATGTTGTACAGCTGTTCCAAATAATTTTCTTTCCCTTCACTATGCACAGGCTCACATATCATTGTCCTTCGAGCGGATCAATGGGTGCAACCACTCTTATTTTAGAAACTTCAAAAGATAAGATCCTTTTCTTGAAGTTTATAATAGTTTGGTTTTCTATTTCCCAACCAATTCCTAGAAGTGTAGGATATGGGTTTGTGTCATCGAAAATGACACTAACTTCGAAGTCATCATATGTCCTTAAGCCTTCGACTTCCATAGGTACTTTGGATAATGTACTGATTGGTAGAACCTTCGACTAGTTTGCAAGCCTTAGATGAATAGGAGAACAGTCCAGTTGTGTCTTATTCATTCTCTCCCATGTCTGTCTTATCAATATATTGACGTCTGAGCTCAAGTCTAATATGATATAGTCCATATCATACTCTCCTATCTACATAGTCCTTCCCATTTCTCGGTTTGTCTTCACTTTTCTCCCAATATGATTGACTCTTTTCTTGGGTCGTAGGTCTTCTGAGTTTTCTTCTATGACTATTGCTAGTTCCACAACATCATCGTTATCATGTATTAGTGCTAAACAACTTTAGAAAATATATTTGAGCTTACTAACCTTTTTCATTGGCGACTTCCTGATTAGTTGTTCAAATCGTTCGGGCATAGCTCTAACATGTCCAGACGTCGACGGCTGATTGGTATCAACAAGGTCTTTTTGTGCCTCCAAGAATACTTCCTTCTCTTGTTTAACATCTAACAAATCTTTCTTTTGTGTCGTAGGTTGCACCTGCGGTTGTCGTTGCAGTGTATTTTTGTCTGCTCCCGTCGCAACACCTCCTCTTGTGACTACAGCAAGGTTAGCTTGTCTTGGTTTGGTAGAAATCATTTGAATATTCAGATTGGGGTTTGAATTCAGATTCTGCACTGAGTTTGGATTAACGACAAGTCTAGCCTACCATTTTACAATAAGCTGCAGAAATTGTTCAAGAGTGTGATCAAATGCTTTACAATATGTACATTTTTTCGTAGGACTTAAACAATCTCGATCAAAATGTCTTGGATTCCCACAATTATAAGATATGATTTCACCTCTTCCTTGACCAAATCCTCCTCCTGGTTGTTGTCCCTGACCTATAAAATTCCCACCCCCCCTTTACGGAGGGTATTGCTGTTGCTGAGAATACTGATTCGACTGGTATTGTGGTTGAGGATATTGTTGCTATTGATACTACACAGGATGATACTGAGGCTACGCTTGTTCAACTTGCATCTATTCATTATTTTTCATTAATTAGGTATCCATTGTTTTCTCGTGCAACATCTGAAGTGCTATGCAATATTTTTCATCATGGCCTACTGATATACAAATATTACAATACAGACTAGCGGGTGCGCTTACAATCTTCTATAAGTATAGAAATTCTTCAGACTTGTGACCTCTAGCCTGGCATACTCTACACGAAGGAATTTCCTGGGTGTTTAATGGGTTCAGCGCACCTGCTGCAACATAGTTCATCAACACTGGGAAATTATCTTTATGGTGTCCATCTGATATGAACCTTGTAAAATATAGTTCCTCCTGAACTTCCTTGCCTCTTTTAACGTCCTAAATCTACACCGTAATATTGGCTAGCTGTGTCCCCAACTCGCGAGGTTTCTAACTTCATTGTTATATCGAGAGCCTCTGTCTATGACAGAAGTTTATGCTGATTCAGTGACGTGCAGATATGTGGAAGCAAGGTGGCAATAAAAAATTCCTTTTGTTGTACATCCTACATTTGGAAAATCACTTTGGCCATTAATGTCTTAAATATCTAGTCAAAATCCCACACAGATTCTTTTGGTATCTACTTGATCTCCTTGATCTCAGTGGTGCATTGGGATTCAGACTTCGATTTCTTAAATTCATAATTCAACCCGAGTTGAATCTCGTTGAGTGTTTTCAAGACAACTCCTATTGGCACTATGGAAAATTTCATATACCAGTCTAGCACATGAACTCATAGCTTCATGATTAGTTGTGCTTTCTTGGCATTCTCATCTTGGATATGTTGTACAGTCCAAACAACATCACAAAGAAACCAGTGCTGTTCTAGGTATTCCAGCCCATTCCCATTGAATATTGGGAGCTTAATATCAATTCCATCCATTGGATTTGTTGGTGGTATTGTCGAAACAAAATTTGGACTAGTCATACTTCCTTGTCTATTATTTACAACATTAGTACTACTTGTATTTATAGAAATACTTAGAGGAAGGTCTCACGATCTTACCTCTAGTACTATAGGAGAGTTGTGTACACATTCTTGTTTTGGAGCTTCAGTAGACTCTTCAGACTCTTCTTCACCTTCTAATATTGGCTGATATTCCTTATCTTCATCATGATATCCTTCATCTCATTATGATGCAAACTCATAGCCTCCTTCTTCTTACGCTATGTTGCAACTCCCTATCCCGAATATAGTTTTTCATCTTTTGTCAGACGTGAATCTTCTTCTGCTTCTTAGAAATCCTGGCTCCAATTCAATTCCACTTTCTCCTAGGAAAATCTCACTCTAGGGTTCTGCTGAGACATAGCTACTCTTTTCTATTAAGTCTATCATTCGCAAAATTCCTTTTTTCACATATAAGCATTTTTATCCATGTCTTTAAAGATAACATGTATCTGTTGCATGGTCCTTGGAAACAATTTTGCTCCACCTCATTGTATGAGGTTATTTTTTCAACAACAAACTTAGTAATATATCCTTCTAGGATACTGTCTACCCAAAATTCCATTGCCCTTGATATAATGTTGCTTATTCTTTTCAACCGCTTGATTAAGAACAGACTCCACTCTTTCGGTTCTCCTCCTTGGAAATTTCTTTGTTGGGTTTCTATCTTACAAAACCACTCGTGTAACACAATTGGAAACTTGGAAAAGAAAACCTTGTGAATGTCTGAATAAAGGTACCATTCTAACCACTTTGCTGGCGTCCACTAAGATCCTTCACTTTATTTTCATGCAAACTCTAGCTCTTTAGTGTCCACCAAGTCTTGGATCTCTGGATTTTTTGGTTTCTAGAACATATCCCTTCTTACACACTTTAAGGTCCTGAAAACAAAACCATTTGTTGGCCTTTTTCTCTGTCCCTCTCTCACATAGGACCCAGGTTCAACCCCTTCTTGGTCAGCACAAAAAATCCCAAGATATCGGCCCGATGGAGCAGAGCTCAACCGGAAGCACCTATGACACAAATGTCATCACACCTAAGATATCTCAGTCCTTATGGGTAAATTCCAGAACCATGTTTGCAAAGTTTGTTTGGGAGGGTGTTCTAGTACATTGGATTTGCGCTAATGTTTTCCAATGAAGACTAGGAAGGTGGGACACTAGTTTGCACAGTACTTCAGTACCAAGTTATGATTCAACCCTTATTTATGCAATCTCATACAAATACACAGTTAACATACATCATAGGCATATTCATCAATATAATGCAACATTCATACATTTATTCATTGGCAACACAATAATCAATCAATCATTAAACACAACATTTATGCATTTAACTAAGCTACTCAACATTCACACATATACACAACATATAACGTGGAAACCCATGTGGGAAAAAACCACAAGGTGCTCTTCACTTGGCATTGGCATGAGGAAATAGATGCACCTTTTGTCTGCACACAAAGCTGCAGAATCACTTCAATATATTATCTTCTATAATTATATAATTTTTCTCCCTCTCATTCTCTCAGATCTTCTCTCTTTCTCCCTCTACTGTACTCCTATTAGTCATCTGCACATAGCCGGGATCGACTCAACCTTTTCTACCTATCTTCGCACTCAGCTGCAAAACCACTACTTTGATGCATTCAACTTCTAGAGTCATTAACCAAAAACTATCTATCACCAATATAGCTCAAGCGTCTTTTCCAAGATTCTAGAGACATACTCAAAATTTTTGTATCAACTAATCAGTTCAAAACTTTCTAACCCCTTTTTCAGCATGGGTTCCTTATTCTATATCCTTATTATAGACTCGATAAAAATCCCATACATGCTTGTATAGACTCAATATAGGCTCAATACAAACTCTGACGGAATAAACTTCAGTTTCTATTCTAGATGACTTACTATCTTTAGCCAACAAGATGTCTTTCCTATTCTAGCAATACATAACAAAAAGGTGCTATCAGCCTGAATTACAAAGATTCCTTTATGTATGTGCTTTTCTCCAGCTCCATCCGAGCTTGTACCCATGATCGCTAAAAGGGTTGTCACTTTCTCAGTGTTATGCCTTACTATCATTTTCCCGTAGTTACGCTTCTTCACATGCTTGCTTCTGTGAATATTCTACCATGTCACCTTGTATCTTGCTCTGTCCTTCTATCATAGCTTTCTAAACTGGTGCAACTTCCTCATCCCGTGCCTTCTCCTTGTCTTCTTCTTTAATTTCCTTCTTTTGTCGCATCATTCTTCTCTTTCCTCTAATGCTTCTTCCTCTATTGTATCTCCTTTTTCTTCTCCTTTATTCTCTTCTCACATAATTAGGAAGAATTCTACATGAATTCTGCCCTTCCGTCCCGAGGCCCAACTTGTTCTTACTATGTGGTTGAATAAAAAATTCAACACAATTCAAGTAGAGCCTAGTTTGGATATGGGAGTAGTGAGGGAGAAGAGGACACCCAAGTTTTGTGCAAAGACAATAATTTCACGCACTGTGTGTCATGAAAACATTGATGAAAATCAAGGAAATGAATATGAGATTTAGTAAATATATCTATTTCCAAAAACATGATCATAACAAGCCAACACAAGAATGAATATTATGACCAACCTATCATATATGTTTTGTTCTACACTTTAACTAGATATCTAAAGCACCCAAATCACAAGTATTAAGGGACACACTCAATTTTAAAAATCCTTGTATTATATGTATTTCAACAAATAGAAGTGTTGGGACAAAACTAGGAAAGAGAGGAAAATTATTCTATTGAATATTATATCTCGTTGATTCCAAACTCTTAGTTTTTACTAAAATGATAGTTTATCCATATTATGGTGTTCTAATAACTACTCAAGTCTATAATTGTTTTTACTAACATATCCTAGGAGCGGTAAGCTCCACTATTATAGTATATTGTTGCATTATTTTCTTTATTTCTTTCATTTATATGTTTAGTTTTGAGTTTATTTATAATTTACAGAATAAGCATTCATTTATTAAACTGTAATTGAACCACTCACAATGGAGTATTGTTACAAAAAACATTAACCTTATGATTAGATATATGACAATTTTTTTTAGACAATGGGAACAACAATCTCCCAAGAGTATATCCAGAAACTCGCAAGCCAGATATACCAGGAACTTGTTACTTAGTAGGGGCTGAGATGTCCCGATGCTCACTAGGGTGAGCCTCTATACAAAGGGTCTCCGACCCTTCGAGCCTTGTCACAACAGGCCAATGAAAAACCATACCCCCCACCGGTTTTAAACCTGTGATCTATAGGGAGATAACACATGTTCTTAAATGTTAGGCCCACTCAGGTGTTTGATTAGATATATGACTTTAACTTGCATTTTCAACGTCTATGATATGGTACATTATGGTTAATAATAAAATGTATTTTTTTGAAATGTTTTTAGTTTTAATGCTTTAAGGTTGGTTGATTTGTTACTTTTTCTAAAAAGGATCTAGTTCTATGTATTTACTATTGCAAAATAGTTTTAAGTGTCTAAAATAGATTTATTGGAATTGATTGGAAATCATAAAGGACCTAATTCTTCATATACTGTGCATAACGCTTCACGAGTACATAGTAACTCCTAGTTGATAAATAAATGAAACTGAGTATATATCTATCCATATAAATTCCTTATGATTTTTGGTGTCATTTCCATAGAAGTGCCAAGGAATTAAGGAATTAATAGTTTCAGTTTGAGGATTACATTCTAAAAATAATAATAGACAAAGAAATAAAGAGTTTTTTGCATATAGTTTTTGCATAAAAAAATATTTTTCAATAAAATTATGTAGTGAGTCCCTATTTCCCTGAATTAAAATGATGTTAGTTTAGAAATGCATGGGTAGGCCTAGAAATAATAAAGGTAGATTTCTTAGGGGAACAATAAGAGTAGTTCTTATTGCTTTAACCACTCCATTTACTCCATTTCAGGGTGTTGTAAGAACTCATCCATTTACTAACCCATTGGTATGTAGAACAACAAGAAGAGGGAACGTAGGGAGAATTGAAGTGACAACAAGATCAAAAGGAAAAGTACCAACAACAAATGAAATGGTGGAAATTGTAATTTGTTCAACTGATATTACAATGGAAGCGACATAAATTTGTGAACATGGTGAAAATGAGGCAATATCAAATGTTGAAGAAACATTGAGAAAATTAGGTAGTGTCAAATGTTGAAGAAGAGATAACCTTTGGGTTTCATATTAAGAAGATATAACCTTTGGAACTAACCACTCCATACAATCCTCAATAGAATGGTGTTGTGAAAAGAAAGAACAGGACCATTATAGAAGCATTGAAGACAATGATGAATGATCAAGACCTTCCCATGCATCTATGGGATGAAGCAACAAGAATAGTTGTTTATGTACATAATAGATTATCTCATAGTGCCCTTGGATTCAAGACTCCTGAAGAAATGTTCACAGGAAATAATACTGAAGTAAGCCATCTCAAAATATTTGGTTTTCCAGTATATATTTACATTCCAAAAGAAAAGAGAAGAAAGTTGGAACCTTCCCAAAACAAGAGAATATTTGTTGGATATTGTGAATTTTCCAAATCCTTTAGAATATACATTCTAGGATTCCATCACATGGATATCAATAGAGATGTAACATTGGATGAAAAGTAGCTCTCAAGAGATCCAGAAAGTGCCAGTATGAAGAAGTATATCAGAAGACTATGTACCTCCCAGAAATAAAGAAGTTGCACCCTCCCGCGAAAATGAGACTTCAAAGGACCATGATATGATATAACCTCAAGAACCTCGTACTATGAATATATCACGAAATAGAAAACCTACTTGGGTAAGAGAAATCATACGATAATCGAGAATTATGGAGCTCCAAAAGGCTCCACAAGAGTAAGCAAGAGATCAAATCCATTCTCCAGGTATGTAGCTTTGATGTGTGATTATGTAGATAAAAAACCTACCAGTTATGAAGAAGTTGTACAGGAGAAATAATGGGTATAAGAAATGACAGAAGAGAACCAATTAGTAATGATTAATGATGTTTTGGATATAGTTCCTAAACCTAAAGGCAAGAGTGTGGTATCTTCCAAGTGGATCTACAAGATAAAGCATGCAACTAGTGAAAGTATTGAAAAATACAAGGAAAGGTTTGTGGCTAGAGGAATATCTCAGAAATACATAATTGATTATGAAGAGACATTTGCACTAGTACCAAGGTACACTTCCATTAGAACCATCATGGAACTTGCATCCATGATGAAGTGGAGTTTACACCAAATGGATGTGAAGACAACCTTCTTGAATAGTGTAATTGAGGGAGAAGTATACATTGAACAACCACAAGGATTTGAAGTCGAAGATAGATGGACTCACGTATATAAGTTGAAAAAATCTCTGTATGGAATAAAGAAATATCCTAGAGCTTGGTATGGAAGGATATATAACTTCTTGACAAGCTTGGCCTTTACAAAAAGTGAATCCAACGCTAACCTTTACTTTAAGGTTATGGATGATGAATCTGTCATACTATTATTGTATGCGGATGACATGTTTCTGATAGGAAATGAGAAACAAATTGTAGAATGCAAGAAGAAGATCATTGAATCATTTGAGATTAAAGATCTTGGATTGATGCACTATTTTCTAGGCATGGAAGTATGGCAAATGCCAGAAGAAATATTTGTCAACTAGGGAAAGTATATTGTGGAAATATTAAAAATATTTGACATGTTGGATTGTAAATCCATGGACACACCCATGGATACCAACCTGAAGTCGGTGCTTGATGAATCATCATAGTTAGTGGATGTAACTTAGTATAGACAGATTATTGGGTCATTGATGTATCTGACAAATATTAGGCCAAATATATGCTTTGTTTTGAACAACGTGAGTCAATATCTAGTTAAACCTAGATGTGTTCACATGATAGTTTCAAAGCATGTGATGAGGTACCAGAAAGGTACGATAGACTTTGGAATATACTATGATGGAGATCATGACTACAGACCTTATGGTTATATAGATGCATAATGGAATGGAAGTACCTCGAATAGGAATAGCACCTCGGGTGGATTTTATTGTCTGGTATCCGCCATGATCTCATGGTTTAGCAGGAAGTAATCGAGTGCTGCTCTCAGCACAGTTGAAGCAGAGTATATAGAAGCTTGTGCTAGTAGTTGTGATACCATATGGATTCAGAATTTTATGTCAAGTCTATTTGATATGGAGCTAGATACCATAGTGATTCTATGTGACAACTAGAGTTGTATAAAGATAACGGAGAACCAAGTGTTCCATTATAAGTCGAAACGCATATAAATATGGTATTTTTATATATGGGACATGGTATAGAAGGCTGCTATAAATATCTATTATGTGAGTACTGATGAGCAAGTTGCAGATGTGTTGACCAATCCTTTGTCTTGAGTAAAGTTTGAATACCTCTGTGACAAGCTTGGTGTAGTCTGAAAAGACTTTATTCGTAGGGAGGAACAGTGATGATGATGTTGAAGACTTTCCTCGTATGAAGGAATAGTGATGATGATGTTGAAGAATTTCCTCAGAGGGAGGAACAATGATGATGATACTAAAGACTTTCCTTGTATGGAGGAACAGTGATGATGATGCTTAAGAATTTCCTCGTAGAGAGGAACAGTGATGATGATGCTAAAGACTTTCCTCGTAGGGAGGAACAATGATGATGATGCTGAATACTTTCCTCATAGGGAGGAACAATGATGATGATGATGAAGACTTTCCTTATAGGGAGGAATAGTGATGACGATGCTAAATACTTTCTTCATAGGGAGGAACAATGATGATGATGTTGAATACTTTCCTCATAGGGAATAACAATGATAATGATTTTACATAATTTCCTCAGAAGGAGGAACAATGATTATATGGACCCTCCTCAGAAAGGGGGAGTAGGTTAATGATATGGACCTTCCTCGAAAAGGGGTAGCAATTTTATGATGTGGACCCTCCTCTAAATGGGGGGTAGGTTGATAATGTTGCAATGGTATTGTATCATCCCTAGACATTAGTCCTAAAGTGATCTGTAGACCTTTTTCTTTGTGTTGGGAGAGGATTGCATCGTACTTGTACATATGTCCTAAAGTGATAGGGACCTATCATCCAGTAATTGAATCTGTATACTTTTGTCTTCGAGAAAATGGTAGGATTGCATTGTCCTTGGACTTATGTCCTAAAGTGATAGGACCGATCATACCTTAATTGAATATGTAGACATTTGTCTCCAATAAAGTGGTAGGATTGCATTCTCCTTAGACTTATGTCCTAAAGTGATACGGACCGATCATCTCGTAATCGAATCTGTAGAATTTTGTCTCTGAGAAAGTGATAGGATTGCATCGTTATTGGACTTATGTCTTAAAGTCATAGGGACCAATCATACCATAATTGAATCCATATACTTCAGCCTTCGAAAAAGTGGTACGATTGTATCGTCCTTAGACTCATGTCCTAAGGTGATAGGGACCGATCATCCCATAATTGAATCCGTAGACTTTTTTCTATGAGAAGGTGGCATGATTGCATCGTCCTTGGACCTATGTCCTAAAGTGATAGGGATTGATCATCCCATAATTATATCGTGTGTGCTACAAATTATGGTGCTGCTAATGATGACATTGTTGATTGAAAGATCAAGTATGGATGCAGATGATGATGTGGATATATTGACCAGGTGTTGCAAAGGATCAAGCGATCAAGTGCAGTAGAGGATTGAGTGATCAATTTATGCAAAGGATCAAGTGATGGAGTGTTGCATAGGATAGAGTGATCGATTGCTGCACAGGATCAAGTGATCTAATGCTACAGAGGATCAAGTAATCGTGTGCTACAAAAGATGAAGATCAAAGATGAAGACTCACTGTTGTCAAAGATGATGTTCCAGTGCTTAAGATGTTAAAGATGTTTAGTAATTGTTCCATTTGCTGATGATTGTTGAAAACTTCCAATGACGTATATATGTATCAACTTGATGTTGTTGCATATGTTCTCTATATCCTTGCTCCTACATTTGATTATGTTGAAAATTGTCAATAGAATACTCTTCTTGGCAAGGGGTAGTGTTGAAATATTGTAACTTCAAAGAATATTCTAAATGTATTTTACTGATGTAACCTATGGGAGATGTTTTATTCCTCCGTCAGGATGTTACTATTGTATTTGGTCATCATAAAGTCATGAGGTAAAACCTTTATTGTAAGTCGGGTCAATACAACCCTACTGAATATAATATAATATTGTTTTGTGACTTCCTCGGTGAAGCTGTCCCACTAAGTTTGTTGGGGTCGACTTGTTAGGGAAAAATTCAAGTGTAAGAAAGAGTATACAAAGAGGAGGTTTGTTCCTCATTTGAACACACTCACTCACTTGTGTATAGTGCATAGGAGAGAGAGAGAGAGAGAGAGAGAGAGAGAGAGAGATCTGCAAGGTGGACGAGTACCTCATTGGTTTTTTATATTGTACTTTTGATACATCTATATAGAGGAATTTTTTATGGGTTTTCTTCCCCTTGAGGGTTTCTTGGGATAAATCTATGTCTATCTTGTGATTTTGTTTGTCAGTGATCCTTCATATTGTATTGTTGTGAAATTGAATTGCATACCAATCATATCTAGCTAATCATATGGAATCTTAACAAATTTTTGAATTAAAAACCTTAGTTTTATAATCGTAATGCAATTTTTAAATAAAAAACTACACTTTCTGGAAAAAAAAACACTTTTGGGGTTTAGTATGAATCATAAATTGCACTTTTTGAACCTGTGTTTTGCACTTGGTTTTTATGCTTTAGAAAGGTTGTTTTTCGGCTTTAGAATGTGTGTTTTTGGACATTGTTTAGTCTATATTCTAGGTAATATATCCATATTTAATGAAATGGGTGTTATTTATTTTTTTTAGAAATAACAAACAATTTTTATAGTAGTTGATTCAAGTTATCCAACAACAAAATCATATTCTTAGTGAGTTGATCAAGGAGATAGCATATCTGCATATTATAGATTCCAAAATAGCGCCTCCATCTAACCCACATTCCTCAACCACACCTACAGTAAACCCTATCTTCAATAATGAAGGTTTCGATTCCATTCCTTTCTTTTATGTTACTACATGCAAGTTTACTACTTAAGAAGTTAAGTTCACATCATAAGAATATTCCTTGAACCCTAGGCATATGATTTTTCAAACTCCCGTCTATAATGGAACCATAGATAAAAATAAGGGACAAGCATTACCTTTGATGAACTAAAGGAGATAAAAGGTCTATGGCTGGGTTGATGATTTTGATTTCAAGAATAATTGCATCTATGCACTTTTTGTTGTTTTGGGTTTTTACATGGAGAGAGTTTAATCAATAATTGTAAAATAGATATATTTGTGTGCAAAGATTAAAACATTGTAATGAAATGCTCAATTCTTTGTAGTGTAAATGGGTCAAAGAAAATTAATGTTCTTAGATGCAAGGAATTATAGCTTGTATTTGTGATTATAATACTCGATAAATAGGAAGAAATGTATAATGGGTGGTCTCTTATGCAAGGACCCTAGAAGAAATCAATGCAATTGTTATGTCAAAATGCAATTGTGAAGCTACACCGCTATTGCAATAAAACATCATTACTAGAGACATGGAGCATACTTGTAAGAAACTTTCCAAGTACAAGCAAAAATAATGTACTTGGATTGTTTTTTCTTTTTGATGTACTTAGAAGAGATCATGACCTTCAATATATTGAAATAGAAAAACACATGTCTTTTCTCCAAGCACCAAGTTTTCATTCCAATTAAATGCATTGTCATTATTGGAATATTTTGGTTCTCTATCATTATTGAGAAAATATAAATTCCAAAGCAAGAATGTCATGTATGTTTCTCTTGGAATCACTAAAGGAAATTGATTGGAACTAGCGTAAACCATTGATACAAGAATTCCTCATAAATGATCATAAAGAATATTGAAGGTGGGATGGTGTGAATATTATTGCAAAAATCCCTATTATGGTTCTTGAAGTTCATCAATACACAAACGGTAATGATTGTGGCAATGATATTGTACATATAGATTTCACATTATCTTACATATTTCCTAAACAAGAAGTAAAGAAAGAATGTTTTCCATCTAGGGAAATGATATGAATGTGTAGAAAGAGAAGTAGTATATATTAATGATACGATGTTAGTTATTAGTCATTAGTTAGTTAATTATAACATATATCAAAGTAAAAATGGAGAGAAAATGAAACCTAACATCCCTCTTTTGTGAATTTGTTAAAGAAGGCTCTTCTATAAAAAAAATATCATATTTGACCACATAATAATAACTTTTATTATTATTATTATTATTATTAGTATTCTATAATGTAAAATGTTAAAAGTCTAATACTCGTAGATTAATGATGACATATCTTCAAAGTATAAGAATTTTATGCCTACATGCATTGTAGATCCATTACCTCATATTCTCATAGTATACAACAAAATATATTATTGGACCACACAAATCCACACATGTAAACACTTCATTTTTGTCATGACATCTCTAAGAAGAATCAAATTCAACAAGCAAATTCATCTATATGAATATAACTAATAAGATAACAACATAATTAATAATGATGTCTCCTTACACACATAATGTTTGACAATTTTATCTAACGTAAACTGTCTAATGTCATTTCATTTATGTGAATTTCATATGGCTATAGTTACCATATATAATATAAACATGATAAGAATTATTAAAACTCTCCTAAATTCTTGCAACACAATATTTTAAGAGTGTCTCTAGTTTCTTTATATGGAGTGTTTTTTTGTATTGAGCAAATGAAAATGATGACCTGATAAGATACAAATCATGATAGATACTACTTATGGTAGGGCACTAAGAAAGGTAGATCATAATTATAAATGTGTAATAATGTTGTAATAGTATGTATCATAGTGGATGAAATGAGTGCACAGGAGTGTAGAAATTGGTTGTCGTATATTAATGTTGTTGTAGTTGGATGTTGAACTCCCAACTACTTTTTTAAGACTTTGTGTTCTACATTTTTCAAGTAGATGCGATCATTAGTCTTTTTTGGTGATATGATGTCAATAGTCTTATGTCTATTGTACTCCCAACAATTAATTATGTTTTTAAATCTAAATTCTCCCAAGTGGTTATTGTTATTAAGTTCAATTAAATGTTGTGTTCATATTAAACCAATTATTTTGTTTATAAATATAACCATTCGACCTATTAATATAAATTCAAATCTTGGTATGTGTGGGATATATATATTAAAAGAACTCTCTCATTAACGTTTTTAAGTATAACAACTATTAAAGAAATTAAATTCAATATCTTAATAAATGAAGTGAAAATGAAGTGAATAAACAAGACTAGAATACTAGATTGTCTTCTTGTATATATTTAAGTTGTAGACGATGATTGATTTAGTAACTATTTAAAACTTTTATTTTAAGCCCTATGAAGTTGTGATGGTCTTCTTGTATATATTTAAGTTGTAAATGATGATTGATTTAGTAACTATTTAAAACCTTTATTTTAAGCTTGTGGATGTGGTTTTTAAATTATGATAAGGTAATAAATCCATCTTCCTATTATTTTATTTTGAAAGATTTAATAGAATACATTATTAGACCACCCAATCCACAAATGAAATGCCTCGTTAGGATAAGCTTGGGCAGAAATTTGTTTTAATCTCATGAAAACATTATGAAAATGATGAGTGTATGGTGTCGTATGTTGTGGGTCTGTGGAATAGATCTGCTCGTTGTGTATTATCTTAATCAGAAATTGCTTAATCTTCTTTTTGTAATCGTATTTTAAGATTTATGTGATCTTTCTATGGGTTGGATGGTGTATGGTTTTTTCAAAATGTCTTGACAAGTGTCCATGGAAGCTAAGCATCGATATTGGGACTCGCTTCTAATCTTTTTTTTTTGGTTAATGTTAAAATCATTGGTGTATCATTATCTATTTTGTTGCGCATAAAAAAATATTTTTTTCATTTTTTATATCTTATAAGTGTGAATTGTTTAGATGTATTCTATATAGTGTTAAATGTTTAAATGTATTCTATATAGTGTTAATTGTCTAGATGTATTTTATATAGCTTGAAGCTTTCTTTTGAATTGATTCATAAATTTAATCATTGGATATACTCAAGGATTCGAGCTGCTGAAACACATAAAATAAAATGGTTTGTAATCAACCTAACAATGTTAATATTTTGTATGAATTTTTCTCAAGCTTGAAATACTTTTTACTTTGACCATGCTCATCATTGTAGCATGTAAACTTCATTCGAAAATGGTTTTTCTATTCATAAAAAATGGTCATGTATGTAAGTTGTTGTTACATGTAAGATCTTACATTTGCTTCTGTAAATGTAATAGTTTCTTAATGGTTTGTAGGTGGTGGTGAAAATTGAGAGCAAGCACATTGGTGGCACTCTTACAAAGAATAAAAAGATTAATAAAATATGAGTTCTTTTTTATTTTTCAATTTGTTGTAATTTCTTTATAGGAACTTATTTTTATAACTATCGAACCCAATAATACGGCAGGCATTCTGCATGATGTTTACCAAGACTTTCGTACTTCTTAGTAGAGAGTAAGAGAGAGAAGCATAAACATTGGAGAGATATTGAATGATTTTATTTTCGGAGCACAATATTTTAGTTTTTTTATGTATTAATTGGATTTTCTCTTGACATTTCTTCATTTAGAAAAGAATCATGATTTATGTTTTGACCTTCATCCAATTTTCAGGAAGATCATTGAAATGTCATCAAGAGGAATCTAGGGTAGGGTTTATAAATTTACGGGGTTTAAAAATTGTGGCTAGATAAATTAGGTGCTTCTAAAAGCTATGAGTAGGGAATATATTATGGACAAAACTGCTAAGTGTGTTTATGGGTAATTGTTGGTTCAACAATATGGCATCACTTTTTACTGTTGATTGATCATTTTTCCTACTTTAACTCTACTCTTTTGACCAAAATAAGCTCATTTTTTCACTTTTCGCATGATATGTAAATGCCTCTACTTAGGATCATCATAGTAAAAGGTTGTCTTTGTTTATGCTTTCCTATATAATTTGATAGCTTAGATAACATTAAAGCTCATTTTTAAAATAATTTATTGTACATGTTACAAGATTTTCACAAATCAATAACATCCATTTGATCTCCTAGTAGCACAAGGAATAAGTGAATTATGATGATTAGAGGAAGCTCATGGAGATCAAGGTTTCATCAACATCATCTATGTGTCAATAGGATCAAGCATTGGTTTCCTGTTGGTCTTTTTCTCCATCCTTGTCTCACGCTAGACCCAGGTTTAGCCCCTTCTTGGTCAACACAACAAAGCCCAAGATATTGAACCGATCGAGCAGAGCTCAACCGACAGCACCTGCAACACAGATGTTGTCTCACTCAAGATATCTTATTCCTTATGGGTAACTGCCATAACCATGTTTTCGCAGTTTGTGCGGGAGGGTGTTCTAGTACCTTCGATTTGCACCAAGGTTTTCCAACGAAGACCGGGAAGGTGGGATACTAATTTGCACAACAATTCAATACCAAGTTATGATTCAACCCTTATTTATGCAGTCTCATGCAAACACATAGTGAACAGATGTCATAGGCATATTCATTACTATAACATGACATTCATACATTTATCCCACACATTAATCAATCAATAATTGAACACACCATTTATGCATTTAAATAAGCTACTCAACATTTCGACATATACACAACATATAATGTGGAAACCCATCCGAGGAAAAACCACAAGGTGCTCTTCATCTGGCATTGACATGAGGAAATAGATGCACCTTTTGTCTGCAAACAAAGCTGTAGACTCTATTCAATATCTTCTCTTCTATATTTAAATACTTTTCCTCCCTCTCATGCTCTCTGATCTTCTCTCTCTCTCCCTCTACTCTACTCCTACTAGCGATCCGCACACATCTTGGATTGACTTTACCTTCTCTACCTATCTGCGCACTCAGCTATAGAACCGCTACTTTGACATCTAGAGTCATTAACCAAAAACTATCTATCTCCAATGTAGCTCAAGCATCTTTTCCAAGATTTTAGACACTTGCTCGAAATTGTTGTATTAGCTAATCAGCTCAAAACTATCTAACCCCTTTTTCAGATTGGGTTCCTTCTTTTTTATCCTTATTACAGAATTGATACAAATCCCATACATGCTTGTATAGACTCATTACTAACTCGATATAGAATCAGCTTCAGTTGCTATCCGAATTGACTTACTATCTTCATCCAACAGTATGTCTTTCCTATTATAGCAATACATAACAAAAAGTTTCGATCGGCCTGACTTACAAAGATACCTTTACATGTATGGTTTTCGTTGGCTCCATCCGAGCTCGTACCCATGATCACTAAGGGTTGTCTATTTCTTAGTGTTATGCCTTACTATCATTTTCCTACCATTACGCTTCTTCACACGCTTGCTTTTGTGAATATTTTTCATGTCATCTTGTATCTTGATCTATCCTTCTATCGTAGCTTACTAAATTGGCCAAGCTTCCTCATCCTGCACCTTCTCTTTGTCTTCATCTTTACTTTCCTTCTTCTGTCGCAGCATTCTTCCCTTTCCTCTGATGTTTCTTCCTCTATCATAGCTCCTGTCTCTTCTCCTTTATTCTCTTCTTCCATACTTAGGAAAAATTCTACATGAATTCTGCCCTTCTGTCATGAGGCCCAACAGGTCCCCAACACTCAACTATGTCTTGTTCCAAGCCACATGATCTAGTGCTCCATAAATCGAGTTGCGCTAATTTTGTTCTAAAAATCCTCCACGATTTTCAGTAACTTCTTTGTTTCTATGTGCAATTCTCTGATGTGTTCGGGCATGTCACTTTCTACTGAGCTTTCTACCTCATGCACCTTCTGATGCACTGGATGAATTAGTCCTGTGACTCTTTCTACTTCTGCTTTTATGTTCATTCTGTGTTTGACCGTATGTTCCTTCTGTGTTTGCAGCTAGCAGGAGGGTTTATGTTCCTTCTATTTCTAGATTTATGCATTGTATCCTTTATATCTCCTGGTACCATTGTAAAATTTGCAGACCCCCATAAGATAGTTTCATTCATGAATGAGACTAAAGCCTTATGAGACTTGTCATTCTTGTCTACTTCGGGATGTTTTTACCGCTCATTAGAGTAGGACGTAGGGGTAAAATGGATGGGATGAAGAACTAATCGATAACACTAGTGTTCCTTGTCTACATTCCAGGCTTCAACCTTCAAATTGTCCCTAGTTTTTCCTTTCTTCCTTCATAATATTCTTTAGCATTACCCATGAATGATTATGCAACATTTGGGTAAGCCTCAGAGCTCACGACTGCCTCTCAATCCAACCGATGGTCCATATTTATTTTTGGTACAATGTTCATGAGATATGTCATCCTCTTCATGTAGTACCTCCCTCCATCGGGGTATTCCAGTGCAACACATCTTCGGAATCATCATCACCTTCCTTAGATTTAGTATATTCTAGTGATTATGGTGATGAAATTTCCCTCCATTTCCTCCTCTCTCAGTCTAAACATTCATTAAAACTAGCAGTTCATCATAATGGATACTATGCAATGTGGAAATTAATTCCACAACCTTGTCTGGAGGCTTCGCCTGGATATCCTTTGTTCCTTGAACTCTTTCCATTGTTTCAGCAGTCATGCCCCTGTTTTTGAGGACATGATTGTTCTTACTGGCATCATAAGGTATTCTCATTAGAATCTCTACTAGGTAGTCTGTGGTCACTCTTGCATGGAGACCCAAAACTGGTTGAATCTCCAAGCGGCTCCCAACCTTTAGGGGAACATATCCAATAATAGTATTCTTAGTCAGAAAAGTTATTATAGTTTCCTTGACAAATCCCCTGAGGCCATTTGTAGTATAACACTTAGGCATCTTACTTCTCCATAGGTTTTAACTCACTATGTATTTTCCAAACAAGTCTAGCTATTATATTATAAGGGAAGTAGCTCAGAATTGACCACCAACGACGTTTCATTCCAACTGTTAGTCTTTCAAATCCACACATGCACCATAATTGAGTAGTATAATGACAACATGAATGTTATCAAGAATATCGCACCTTTTGCAGACATAAGTTGTTCCTCTAGTTTGAATGGTTCAGATCCAGAACAAATGAGTCACAACTAGGTCGAAAGACTTTCCCTAGAAGCTATGGATGCTTGAAATAAGATCTCTAATGGAAGACAACCATTTTGCCTTATTTTCGATGCACTCCTTTAGAAGACTAACATATCATCCCCAATAGCTCCAACTTTCTCCGCTATGCTCTCTAATGGATTAGGCTATGGTGTTAATTCAGCAGCATAACTTTACTCTTTTCTTCTCCCCTCAACCATGGAGTATGAGCCTAGTTTTATAGGGATCAAGGGGATAGGAATTGTTGATAAATAGGTGGGTGAGGTGGCCATGAGATCCTAAAAGCATGGATCTCAAGCTTAACTGAACGAGGTGAGTAGGGATAAGCCTAGACATGAATCTTTTATTCTAGAAGCTTCGTGAAACCTTCTCTTTTTCACCTTTTACCAAGGGCATCGCTTATACTCCTTTATGACAGAGTGGTGCAAGGTGAGAACCAAGCCAAAGAAAAAGGTTAAAGGTGGTGGCACTTCCTATCTTCCAAATGACTCAGGTGGTGTTGTATAAGGTATCACTTATCAGCTTAAAGGTAAGAGTGGTGCTGGATTTTTGTATGTAGAATCAACATCCAGAGCACTATTTTCACTTCAATGTTTGGGACTGAGGGAAAATAGAGGTGTTAGAGGTCTTATCACATCTTGGTGATAGGATTTGGGTATAAGAATGAACCATCACATGGGTTCTTGTTCCGACTCCTCATGTGTAGGTGCCAACTATGCCACCCCTTTTTACTATGAAGTCGGGATATTAATGGTGGTAGCGACCCTCACCTTTCCTTGCAATCTACTTTGAATTTTCTTTTTGTTTGTGGATTTTATATTTGGAACCTCAACAATATTTCCTCATAATTGTGGAAACACCACATTGTATTTAGTGCCATACTTCCCTCGCTATGCCTTGTATGAGGCTATTATGTTCTCTTAGTTGTCGTTGTTGTCATTGTCAGCATCATCATCATCATCGTATATATATATATATAGTTAGATTTATCAAAATAAGGCTTCAACTGGATTCCATTGATGAGCCCTCTGATTTTCGTGCCATCCAATTTTTCCAATTTCACTTCTCCTCCATCATTGATTTCCTTCACTACATAAGCGACTAACCAATGTGTCTTCAACTGTCCTAGGTGTTTGAAAAATTTACAGTCGTACATAAGAACAAGACCTCCGATTGAAAATTACTTGTTCTTAATGTGCCTGTCATGCCATGCCTTCTTCCTTTGTTTTCCTACATTTTGATGGAATCCTGCAATGAAGCGTTCTTCTTCCAAATGGATTAACTTGAGTAATATTTCTTCGACAGCATCAACATCTGTCATTTCTATAATGGCCACCGCTCTTAAACTTGGTACAATATATTCCATATTCATGACAACCTCATGTCCATACACTAATCAAAACGGTGTCTGGCATGTTAACTTGTTACATGTTGTGCGATACGCCCATAGTAATGTGGGAATTTTCTGTTCCCAATCATCCCTTCTTGTGTTGCGGACTTTGGTGAGTGCATTTTCTATAATCTTGTTAAATGCTTCGACCGCTCCATTCACTTGTGGGTGATATGGATTAGTTTTTCTATGGTGTATTTGAAATTCATCCATTAGTTCTTCAATCAACTGATTAACAAAATGTGTACCTTGATCGATAATCAATATATTGGGGCCTCTAAACCTTGTTACCACATTTTCAAACAAAAACTTTGTTGTCATCACAACAATACAATCCTTGATGGGCATAGCTTCTGCCCATCGAGTTAGGTAATCTGTCATAGTGATAATATACCTAGTTCATGTGCGCTTCCCTGATGGACTAATAGGCCCTACAAAGTCAACAACTCGTTTATCAAATACATGTAATGTGATTTTTGGAACTAGAGGCATCTCATCTCTTCTGGATGGCTTCCACATTCGCTGGAATACATCATAGTTACGACAATAATCTCTAGCATTGACATGCATGGTAGGCCATCATAACCATGTTTGTAATATCTTGTGTACCATCTCCTTTCCTACATAGTGTCCTCTTGCAACACCAACATGTGCCTCACTTAAAATAATAGGTCGCTCATGTTAAAAAACAAAACGTCGTAGTATTTGATGTGGGCCTAGTTTATACAAGTGGCCAGCAATCAATTGGAAATCTATAGCTCATGTTACTAACTGTTTCTTGTACGCTATTGTAAACTCGACTGGTGAAAAACTCGTAGCTAGGAATTCTATGATATCCTCATATTGATCATCAAAGGAGGTTATTGAAATTGTTGTGTGTCAGGGAGATTATCCTCCAGACTAGTGGGTTCTTCTCCACTCTCTATTCTTGATAGATGGTTTGGTCCCAGGTTTAATCATCCTGGTTTGACAATAATCTCAAAATAAAATTCCTGGAAGAGGAGAATCCATCAGCAAATATTGTCCCCCAACATTGGATTGTTAACCAAGTATTTCAAAGCAGAATGATTAGTGTACATTTTAAAATGTCCCCCAATAAATAATGTTTGAATTTCTACAATACATAGACCATTGCAAGTCCTTCTCTCTCGGTTGTACCATACTTCTTTTCTATAGTTGATAGATTCCTTCTAGCAAAATAAATGGGTTGATCAATATCTCCTTCTCCTAGTATCGTCAATACCACTCCAATCGCCATAGAGGATGTGTCAACATGAACATGGAGTTCTTTTTTCCAATCCGAAAATATCAGTATGGGTGCATCAGACATTTTTCTTTTCAACTTATCCAGACTCTCTTGGAATTCATCTATCCGCTGAAACTTAGTATCTTTTTTCAACAATTTCTCCATCGGGGCAGTCACTTATGCATATCCTTTGATAAACTTTATGTAGTATCCCATATGCCCTAGCGTTGCTCTTAATTGTTTAACTATAGTAGGTGGTGTTAAGTCCAGGATGATGGATATTTTAGCTGGATCAACCAAAATCCCATCATGACAGACAACATGACCTAACAAATCCCCAAAAGGCGCACAAAAAATACACTTCATCAAATTTTGGACAATTTGGTACTAGCAATATCGTTCCAACATCATTCTAAGGATTTCTATGTGATCTTTTATGAGACCAAAAACTGTACAATCATCAAAATAGACTTCAAGAAATTTGTGCATATAATCTTTAAAGGCAACAACTACAATTCTCGAAAATATTGCCGGCACATTCTTGAGTCCAAACGGCATTACTATTTATCAGTAGCATCCCCATTCTGTTGCAAAGGTATTCTTGTAGCGATCTTCTTTTGTAATTCTAACCTGATGATAACCCAAGAATCCATGTGTAAATGAATACATCTCTTGTCCTCCAACATTTTCCAATACTTCATCTATAAATGGAGTTGGAAATGGATCATGCAAGCATGCGTCATTTGATTTTTGAAGATCAACACAAATTATGACTTCCCCTGAAGTCTTCTTATCTTGTACTACGATTGGGCTGATCTATTCTGATTCCTCAACTCATTCTATTACTCATGCCTCTAACATTCGATCAAGTTCCACTTTAAATTTCTCCTTGTAATGTGGATTCAGTTGGTATGGTTGTTTTTTGACCAACTTTGCATCAGGCCTCAGGGGTATCTTCATTTCACCAAGATCTCCAACTATGCCTTTCATTTCAAAAAAAATTGTCCAAAACTCGTGTAATAAGTCAGTGATCTTTCCCATAGTCTCGTCATCCTAGTAACTCCAATATTGGAAAACTTTGGGTTTTCATTTGAACCAATATTTACTTTCTTAATCTTGAGCGGTTTCAGGAACTGGTTACTGGTTATAGAAAATCCCTCTACTATACATATACCTTCTAACATAGTTATATTTATCTCTAGTGGGTCATCATCATTCGGTTCTCCCATGATATTATAACACTCCATCTAGTTGTGTATAGTCATACTACATTGATGGAAGTTCTTTTCCGTAATAGTTATCTCTTAAAAAATCTTGTCCTTTATTACCTGTAGTGCAGCATCAACTATTGGATGTTCACTTGTGAATTCAAATGTATGGGTAGAGTTTACAGTTAATATTTTCCACTCAATGGTTCCTCGTCGCAGCTCTTTTGAGGTGAAAAAAACATCTTGGCACCATTTCCAAGGTGTGGATGAATCGATGAACCCATTCTTATCACGGATATTTTTTCCAAAATGTGCGACAATGCTCAATAGGTTTTCCATGATCTGTCAATAGTGTATATTTTTTATCAGAATAACTGATCTATTCTACAAATCTGATCTCCATTAGTCTCCTACATTGCAGCCATTCAAAGATATATTGTTTATGTGTACCCCACCATCTAGCGGGCATAGCTTTTAGCACATAGTCCAAAGCAAGCAATTGCTATGGTTTTGTGACATTTTCTTCAAATTCTTCTAAAAAGGATGCAAGATTAGGAAATCCTTCGTATGTAGGCAACGTGCTTGCTTAGGCTCATACCCTTCAAACAAATCTTGTAATTCTTGCACATTTGCGCATGGAGACTTCATTCATCCTGCTCTGCTAATTTTCTAGTGCATCACTTGAGTCAGATGTGCACAAGCTTACACTCCACCAACTCAGGATTCCATCAACTATAGGATTAATGTAGTCTTTTTTGGAAGACATGATGTTCTATAGCTGGTCCAAATAATTTGCTTTCCCTTTGCTATGCACATTCTCGACATATCGTTGTCCTTTGAGCGGTTCAATGGGCGCAACCACTCTTATTTTAGAAACTTCAAAAGATAAGATCATTTTCTTGAAGTTTATAATAGTTTGGCTTTCTATTTCCCAATTAATTCCTAGAAGTGCAGGTAGTTTGGATAATATACCAATTGGTAGAACCTTCAACTGGTTTGCAAGCCTTAGATGAATAGGAGACCAGTCTAGTTGCGGCTTATTCATGCTTTCCCATGTCTATCTTGTCAATATATTGACATCTGAGCCCAAGTCTAATATGATATAGTCCATATCATAATATCCTATCTACGTAGTCATTCCTAGTTCTCGGACTGTCTTCACTTTTCTACCTATATGATTGACTCTTTTCTCAAGTCATAGTTCTTCTAAGGTTTCTTCTATGAGTGTTGTCAGTTCTACAACATCATATTTATCATGGATTAGTGCTACACAACTTATGAAAAAATCTTTGATCTTACTAAAAATTTTCATTGGCGACTTCCTGATTAGTTCAAGTTGTTCAGGCATAGATCTAACTTGTCTAGATGTCGATGACTGATTGGTATACGAAAAGTCTTGTCATGCCTCCAAGAAGACTTCCTTCTTATGTTCGACATCTAGTGGATCTTTCTTTTGTGTCGTAGTTCACACTTGCGGTCATCCTTGTGGTTTTTTTTGGTCTTCTCCCATTGCAACACCTCCTCTTGTGACTACAACAAGGTTGGGTCGTCTTGGTTCAACATAAATCATTTGAATATTTGGATTGGGGTTTGGATTCAGTTTCTACACTGGGTTGGGGTTAACAATAGTTCTATCCTGCCATTTAACAATAAGTTGCGGACATTGTTCAAAACTGTCATCAAATGCTTTACAATATGTACAATTTTTCGCAGGACTTTGAAAATCTCGAGCAAAATGTCCTGGATGACCACAATTATAAAATTCGATTTGGCCTCTTCCTTGACCAAATCCTCCTCCTGGTTGCTGTCCCTGACCTATAAAATTCCCACCCCCCCTTTGCAAAGGGTATTGTTGTTGTTTAAGATACTGATTCGGCTAGTATCGTGGTTGAGGATATTAATACTATTGATACTACATAGGATGATACTGAGGCTACGCTCATTCAGCTTGCATTTGTTCATTATTTTCCATTAAGTAGGTATCCAGTGTTTTCTCTTGCAACAGCTAAAGTGCTCTGCAATATTTTTCATCATGGCCTACTAATCTGCAAAATTTACAATACAGAATAGCGGGTGCACTTACAATCTTCTGTAAGTATAGAAATTCTTCGGACTTGTGACCTCTAGCCTAGCATACTCTACACAAAAAAATCCTTGGGTGCTTAATAGGTTTGGCACACCTACTGCAACATATTTCATCAGCGTCGAGAAATTATGTTTACGGTGTCCATCTGATATGCACCTTGTACACCATAGTTCCTCCCGAACTTCCTTGCCTCTTTTAATGTCTTGGAGTTGCACCGTAAGATTGGCTAGCTGTGACTAAATTTGCATAATTCTAGAGTGAGTGTCCCCAACTAGCGAGGCTTATAAATTCATTGTTATTTCTAGAGCCTTTATCTGCGACACGAGTTTTTGTTGCATTAACGACGTGCAAATATGTGGAAGCAAGGTGGAAATAAACCATTCCTTGTGTTGCACATCCTACATTTGGAAAATCAATTTGGCCATTAATGTCTTAAATATCTTGTCAAAATCCCAAACAGATTATGTTGGTATCTGCTTGATCTCCTTGATCTCAGTGATGCTTTGGGATTCGGGCTTTGATTTCTTAAATTCATCAATCAACCTGAGTTGAATCTTGTTGAGTGTTTTTGGGACAACTCATACTGGTACTATGGAAAATTTCATTAATAAGTCTAGAGCACAACCTCATAGCATCATGATCAGTTGTGCTTTCTTGGCATTCTCATCCTGGATTTGTCGTACATTCCAGACGATGTCACAAAGAAATTGATGTTGCTCTGGGTCTTCTAGGCCATTCCCATTGAATATTGGGAGCTTCATGTCAGTTCCATCTGTTGGATTTGTTTGTGGTACTGTCGGAACAGAATTTGGACTAGTGGTACTTCCTTGTATGTTATTTACAACATTAGTACTACTTGTATTTATAGAAATACTTAGAGAAAGGTCTCACAATCTTACCTCTGGTACTGTAGGCTAGTTTTGTACACATTCTTGTTCTAGAGCTTCATTCGACTCTTCAAACTCTTCGTCGCCTGCTGAGATTCGTTGATATTCCTATTCTTCATCACAAGAGCCTTTTTTTAAGTCTGATGCAAACTCATAGCCCCCTTATTCTTTCTCTGTGTTGCAACTCGCTATCCCAAATATAGTTTTTCATCTTTTGTGGGACCTGAATTGTCTTCCGCTTCTTGGAAAGCTTGGATCTAGTTCAATTCCACTTTCTCCTCGGAGCATCTCACTCTAAAGTTTTGTTGATACATAGCCACTCTTTTCTATTCATTCTATCATTCGTAGAATGCCTTTTTGACATATAAGCATTTTTATCCATGTCTTTAAAGATAACAGGTATCTGCTCCATGGTCCTTGGAAACATTTTTTCTCTGCCTCACTCTATGAGGTTATTGTGTCAACAACAAACTCAGTAATATATCCTTTTAGGATACTATCTACCCAAAAGTCCACAACCCTTGATATAAGGTTGCTTATTCTTTTCAATTGCTCGATTAAGAACAGAGTCCACTCTTTCAGTTATCCTCCCTATAAATTCGTTTGCTAGGTTGATATCTTACACAACCACTCATGTAACACAATGGGAAACTTGACAAATAAAACCTTGTGAATGTCTGAATAAATGTACCATTCTAACCACTTTGTCAGTGTCCATTGATATCCTTCACTTTCTTTTCATCCAAACTCTAGCTCTTTAGCGCCCACCCAGTCTTGGATCTCTAGATTTGTTGGTTTGCAGAACATGTCCCTCGTCACACACTTTAAGGTCCCGACAATGAAACCAGTTGTTGGCCATTTTCTCTGTCCCTCTCTCATGTTGGACCCAGGTTCAACCCCTTCTTGGTCAGCACAAAAAATCAAAATATATCGACCCGACGGAGCGGAGCTCAACCGTCAGCACCTATGACATAGATGTTGTCTCACCCAAGATATCTCATTCCTTAAGGGTAAATTCCAAAACCATGTTTCTATAGTTTTTGTGGGAGGGTGTTCTAGTACCTTGTCTTTGCACTAATGTTTTCCAACTAAGACTGGGAAGGTGATATACTGGTTTGTACAGTACTTCAATACCAAGTTATAATTCAACCCTTAGTTATTCAGTCTCATGCAAACACATAGTGAACATACATCACAAGAATATTCATCACTATAACACAACATTCATACATTTATCCATTTGCAACACAACATTTATCCATTTAACTAAGCTGCTCATCATTCACACATATACACAACATATAACATGGAAACCCATCCAGGAAAAACCACAAGGTGCTCTTCATTTGGCATTGGCATGAGGAAATAGATGCACCTTTTGTATGCACACAAAGTTGCAAACTCAGTTCAAGATCTTATCTTCTATCTTTATAGACTTTTTCTCCCTCTCATGTTCTTTGATCTTCTCTCTTTCTCCCTCTACTCTACTCCTACTAGTGATCTGCACACAACCTAGATTGACTTGACCTTCTCTACCTGTCTGTACACTTAGTTGCAAAATCGCTACTTTGATGCACTCAGCTATCCAGAGTCATTAACCAAAAAATATCTATCTCCAATCTAGCTCAAGTGTCGTTTTCAAGAGTCTAGAGGCTTACTCAAAATTGTTGTATCAACTAATCAACTCAAAACAATCTAACCCCTTTTTCAACTTGGTTTCCTTATTTTATATCCTTATTATAGACTCAGCTTCGGTCACTATCCTAGTCGAATTACTATCTTTAGCCAACAGGTTGTCCTTTCTATTCTAGCAATACATAACAAAAAGGCGCTATTGAACTGAATTACAAAGATGCCTTTATGTGTGCAGTTTGCACCGGCTCCATATGAGCTCATACCCACAATCGCTAAGGGTTGTTTTTTTCTCAACTTTATGCCTTACTGTCATTTTCCTACAATTATGCTTCTTCACACGCCTGCTTCTGCGAATATTTTTCCATGCCACCTCATATATTTTGTCTATCCTTATGTCATAGCTTACTAAACTAGTCCAACTTCCTCATCATTCTTCTGTCACATCATTCTTCCCTTTCCTCTAATGCTGCTTCATCTGTCATAGCTCCTTTCTCTTCTCCTTTATTCTCTTCTCCCATACTTAGGCAGAATTCTACATGAATTCTTCGCTTCTACCCCAAGGCCCAACATGCCCTTACTAGGTGGTCAAATAAAAAAGTCAACACAATTCAAGTAGAGCTTATTTTGGATATGGGAGTAGAGAGGAAGAAGAGGACACCTAGGTTTTGTGCAATGACAACAATTTCATGCACTGTGTGTCATGAAAACATTGATGAAAATCAAGGAAATGAATATGAGATTTATTAAATATATCTATTTCCAATAGCATGATCATAACAATCCAACACAAGAATGAATATTATGACTGACCTATCATATATGTTTTGGTCTACACTTTAATTAGATATCTAAATCATCCAAATCACAAGTGTTAAGGGACACACTCAATTTTAAATATCCTTGTATTACAAGTTTTTCAATAAATAGAAGTGTTGGGACAAAGCTAGGAAAGATACAAAATTTACGCTATTCAAGATTATATCTCATTGATTCCAAACTCTTAGTTTTTACTAAAATGATAGTTTATCCAGATTATGGTGTTCTAATAAATATTTAAGTCTACAATTGTTTTTACTAACATATACTAGGAGCAGTAAGCCCCCCTATTATAGTATATTGTTGCATTATTTCCTATCTTTCTTTCATTTATATGTTTAGTTTTGAGTTTATTTATAATTTACAGAATAAAAATTCATTTATTAAACTGTAATTGAACCACTCACAATGGAGTATTGTTACAAAAAATATTAACCTTATGATTAGATATATGACAATTTTTTTTAGACAATGGGAACAATAATCTCCCAAGAGTATATCCAACAACCCACAATCCAGATATACCAGGAACTTGTAACTTAGCAGGGTCTGAGATGTCCCAAATCTCACGGGGGTGAGCCTCTATCTCAGGGGTCTCCTACCCTTCGAGCCTTGTCACAATAGGCCAATGAACAACCCTACCCCCCAATGGTTTTGAACTTGTGACCTCCAGGGAGATAACACATGTTCTTAAACATTAGGACCACTCAGGTGTTCAATTAGATATATGAATTTAAATTGCATTTTCAACGTTTATGATATGGTACACTATGGTTAATAGTAAAATGCATCTTTTTGAAATGTTTGTAGTTGTGCTTTAAGGTTGGTTGATTTGTTACTCTTTTTAAAAAATACCTAGTTCTATGTGTTTACTATTGCAAAATAGTTTTAAGTGTCTAAAATAGATTTATTGCAATTGATTGGAAATCATAAAGGACCTAATTCTTCATTGAATGTGCACAATGCTTCACGAGTACATAGTAACTCCTAGTTGATAAATAAATGAAACTGAGTATATATCTATCCATATAAATTGCTTATGATTTTTGGTGTCATTTCCATGGAAGTGCTAAGGAATTAAGGAATTAATAGTTTCAATTTGAGGATTACATTCTAAAAATAATAATAGACAAAGAAACAAAGTGTTTTTTGCATAAAAAATCATTTTTCAATAAAATTATGTAGTGAGTCACTATTTCCCTGAATTAAAATTATGTTAGTTTAGGAATGAATGGATAGGCCTAGGAATAATAAAGGTAGATTTCTTAGAGGAACATGAAGAGTAGTTCTGGATGCTTTAATCACTCCATTTACTCCATTTCAGGGTGTTGTAAGAACTCATCCATTTACTAACCCATTGGTATGTAGAACAAAAAGAGGAGGAAAAGTAGGCAAAATTGAAGTGACAACAAGATCAAAAGGAAAAGTACCAACAACAAATGCAATGGTGGAAATTGTAATTTGTTCAACTGATCTTACAATGGAAGCAACATAAATTGGTGAACATGGTGAAAATGAGGCAATATCAAATGTTCAAGAAACATTGAAAAAATGAGGTAGTGTCAAATGTTGAAGAAGAGATAATCTTTGGGTTTCATATTTTTGATCCAACAACAATTGTTCAGATGAAAAACATTCCACCATCAGTATTGCTAAATTTTCATGGGATGGATACAAAGGATATCGATGTTTTTATTTTTAATTTGATATATTGTGGCATAGTTATGATTATTCAAATGATGCACAAAACCTTAAACTATTTCCTACTACTCTTAAGGATGCATATTTATGAAATGCAAGGAACATTGTAAAGATAGAGATTAAAATAAGAAGATTCTATAATTATACAAATTGAGAAATAAAGTTTAGAATATTATATTAAAAGGGTTCTATATAAGGCTTGAAAGAGACAAACTGAATAAATTAGACTAGGATACAATTCAATTTATTTTCTTAAGAGGAGTTATGGATGAATCCATGTAGTGTACTCAAACCCAAAACAAAACAAAAAAGTAGGATACACGTACTACTAATAAGGGAAAGGTTGGTTCAAGTGAATGCACAATAAAAAAAGGGTTTATTTAATTCTAGGCCATCATGCCAACAAGTCAATAAAATAAAATCACTTAGCCATTAAAAGAAATGTGACACTTCCTATGTAAACCTTTCCCAAAGGCACATGCAATGCAAGGTATGTAGCATGAATGCAACCGAATATAAGTAAACAATTTCACGCGTAATTAAACATTGATGTAAAATCTATGGGTTGCCACTTGCATCCATTAAACCACACAATAAAATTAGATCTACATATGCTAGCAAAAATCACTTTTTATGCCACCAAACAATTCAGATTTACAACAATAAAATAAATATGAACCAATCTATAGGCATTTAAACATGTACGACATCATATCCAAAAGCTATCAACTATGAGCATATAAGAAACATAAAAACCAGATATGTTGACTACCAAAAATAATATGACAATGGCATTGTCAACTAGGAGATCTAGTAGCTGAGGTGTGTATGGGGAATGGGGGGGGGGGGTGTTAGGCATATGGCTGGGAGCAAGCGGCCCTCTCATTGGATTATTCCTAATGATTAATCAATTATAGGAAGAGCCAAAACCAACCCCCTAAAACTCACCGATGTCAAAATAGTTCATGTGGAGACCTGGCATGGACTCGACATATATTTTTTTATGAAAATATAATGGAACCTCCCTATTGTTGCAAGTAGGTTTGTCAAAAAACATGTAGCAAGGACTGATCCAGTTTTGTTTCAATGGATCATATGTGCACAAATCGATGCAAAGGAGCCTCTTGTGTGGATCTAGGGTTTGTCGGTTTTGTCGTAAATGAAAAAGATAACAATAGTTTGTTTTGAAATTTCCAAATCTTTGATTTATTATTTATTGAGACTAGTGAAATAGAATTGTTGCGCCGAGAGGCGCTCTACAGCCCCGTATGGAAGAAGTCTTGTAACATGATGTAACATTAGTCCCGTTTGTAACATGTCGGCAAAATAAAAAAGAATATCACTTTCGTAACCTTATTTTTATTAATAAAAAATAAATTTTCTAATAGGCAAAAATAAATGTCAGCCACAAAAACAATCTAATATGGGGGAGATGTTGTAATCTTCCTACCTAACAAAACAACAAAAAAGAAAATTTAATTATTCGTAAAAAAAAATTGTGGGTCAAGAAAAAAACACAAAATTGAATTATGCCCCAAAAAATGTTGGCCTTGCACATTGTTTTAAAACCATGTGCAAGGAATTCTAAACAACCCATGGTTTTATTGTACATGATTTAGGAGGCTTTGCACATTGTTTTTAAACCATGTGCAAGGTCTCCTAAACAACCTATGGTTTTAATATACATGGTTTAGGAGGGCCTTGCAAATGGTTTTATGACCATGTGGAAGGCCTCCTAAACAAACCATGTGCAAGGCATTCTAAACAACCCATGGTTTTATTGTACATGATTTTGGAGGCTTTGCACATGGTTTTTAAACCATGTGCAAGGCCTCCTAAACAACCCATGGTTTTATTGTACATGATTTAGGAGGGCCTTGCAAATGGTTTTATGACCATGTGCAAGGCCACCTAAACAACCCATGGTTGTAGGAGGGCCTTGCATATGGTTTTAAAACCATGTGTGAGGAGATAATTCAATGTTCATTCCTAACAAAATAAAAAATAATAAAAAATATTATATGTGTGCCATAAATAATATTAAATATTAACAATAAAAATATTATATGTGGACCTTAAATAAAAAGAGGTGTCTTTTGGTTTGAATCAAATCAATGGATACCTAAGAAGAGGTTTGCACCTCGAGAGTTTTGATCCATCTCGGTGCTTGATAGAGCCTAGGATTTGAATCTACCCTAGTTTATAGAACAACTGACTCGAATAGTAGTTAGTTTCATCCATAAGCACTCACATATATCTAGAATAGTAGTTGAGAGGGAAGGGTAGTTGATTTCACGAGTGATAAATTCTAAGTTAGTAACTCCTTTCACCTTATTTAAAGAGGTACCCTGAGGATAGAGGAGCAGAGAAGTGCGTTCTATGGGGAATCATTTAAGAGATTCAGAGAGAATGGAGGAGTTGAGAGGATCAGAAGGCCGCTATGAAGTCTTTAACATAAAGACTATTTTCTGAGTCACGCAATATATGATGTTCATATTTTATCCCATTCTATTCTTTTGTTTCTCCCATATGTTTCTGCAAAGTGTTCTTAGCTTCTTTATAGCTGTAATGATTCCTACCAGTTTATGAGGTGGAGAAATCATTTACAACTACACTGAATGAGAGGCATAGCTGTAATAAGAGAGAGAGAGAGACAAGAGTAATATTTGCATCATAATTGTTGTAATAAAATGTCTTCATCGCACCCATCATCTGAGTCTCATTTATCCCAAAATTTTATATATTACATATAGTACGATATTTTTAGCTCTACAACACGTGTGTGCGTTTTGCAATTATATAACGTGCTCGCGTTTTGCAATTCTACAAGGGAAAGAGATGTAATTTGAATTTAAACATGTCAATTCACTTTCCTGCATGTCACACCACTAGTCCTATGTGTAGGGTTTGGAGTTTGCTTCAGTAATACCAAACCTATGCTATGGTATATGATAAACCATAGCTAATTGGGCATTTCTTCCATTTTATGAAGAAGTCGTTGTTTACACACTCGTTACAGTGTGCTACACACAATCATTTTTAACAAAATCTTAAACATAAATAGCATTTTTTCTGCAGATTCTAAATATGTATTTTTTTATTAAAAAATACTATATTTTCCTATTTGTTTTCAATTTCTATTGTGTCCTAACTCCTTAACTCAAAATACATGTTGTTAGTGTTTTTCCCTCAACTTTTTCAATTCTTAATCATTTTAAAAAGAAGTTATATGGTACACTAGAAGACACTGACTTCTACATTCTATAAAAAAACCATTTCATGAATATTTAATTAAGACCTTCAAAGGCTGCACCTACAAAAGATGTACCATTTTTGAGGAATGATCACTTAGATAATTAAAAATGAAAATGAAAATTACTAATTTTATTTTAAAAAAATAACGTTGCACTAGTGCTATATGATCTCTACATGCCTGCAAATTTTTGTATCCCGAAAGCATCATTTAGGCCCTCAAAGGCTGCAACCACAAAAACATATACCCTATCATTTGATTAAAAAATTAAAAGTGATTCTTAGAAAAAATGAAACTTGACATAGTTATAAAATTTTTCAATACATAAACCTTATATATTTGGAAAACTGATTCAATTTCCTACATTTAATCTTATTTACTCAAAGCAAGATATTTTGTGTGACTATCTCAAAAGAAACAATTAAGTTGAGGGATGCATGATTTTTCAGTTTTTTATCGCATCTAACCTGCCAAAAGTGACCCTTATATGAATTTCATAGTATTTGCTACAATAAAAACTTTTATAACCTCTTAACTTGTCAAAACTATAGTGAGCTTGGAAAGCTTCTTGGCAAGCTATAACCTCTTAACTTGCCAAAACTATAGTGATAGTGAGCTTGGAAAGCTATAACCTCCTAACCTGCTAAAACGATATTGAGCTTGGGAAGATTCTTGGCAATCTATATAACCTCTTAACTTGCTAAAGCTATAGTGAGCTTAAAAAGTTTCTTTGCAAATTTTTTGAGCACATGATCAAGATTTTAAAGTAAACCAAGTTTTATCTTTCTTAAGGTCTTACACCAAAGTTGGTCTTAGTAAACTTTAATCATCATCATCATCATTCATATATATACATAATTTAATTTAATTTGTATATTCTTGTTAAGTTTTTCCATTAACCTATTTTCTATAAATTTAAGAATAAATCATATACATAATAACATAAAAGCATATAGATATTTAAAATAAAAAATCATATTAACTTAAATATATGTGAAATATTTTTCAAAAATATTAAGAGATAACTCTCTCTCTCTCTTTCTCTATATATATATTTTAATTTTATTTGTATATTTTTGTTAAGTTTTTCCATTAACCTATTTTCTAGAAATTTAAGAATAAAATCATATACATAATAACATAAAAGTATACAGGTAATTAAAATTAAAAAAATCATATTAACTTAAATATATGTGAAATATTTTTCAAAAAAATTAAGAGATAACTCAATAAATAAATTCTAGCATTAACGATGAATAACATAGAAAACCTTTCATATACAGAAAATAACAGCATACATTTCATGAGAAAGCCCACTCAGTTACAATAGCTTATAGCACTGAAAACATAACATTATACAGTGAATAATATTGACAAAGCTCACTCAGTTACAATAGTTATAGTACTGAATTTATTTGGAAAAGGAAAATCCGAGAGGCTACTTCTGTAACATTATTATTAAAATGATGGTTTGGGCGGCGCTAAACAACAATCCAAGTATAGGTCCCACCAAAGCCACGATTTTCCAGGGCAACGATGAATACTGTTCCAAACTGGACCTTGTATTTATTTCTGTAATGCTGACTCACTTTTGGTATCAGTCCCTTGAACAAATCGTCTACAGTGACTCCCTTGCATAGACCATTGAAGAGCTCAGCAACCTCTTTGTCACTTCCAAGCATGTTTTCAGCGATTCCCATTCTTCTTCGTAAAGAAATGTCTTCTTCAGAGTCAAGTAACGTAACCAGCAACGTAATTGGTTTCACATGATCGTAGCTTGCACATCGTAACCAATGAACGAAATTGAATTCTTATTTCGCCTTTTTTCAAGGTAAACATGTTTTCACAAGCATCTATGTCCTAAGTTTTTGGTTTCAATTGTTTCAATTGAATTAATGCTAATAGTTTTAAACATTTAATATTTTGCTTATCGTTTTTCTTTGTGATCATGTCTTGGAACTCCACCGCCTCATTGTCCACCTTGATGTGCCAAATGTTCCAAAATGCATTGCAGAAACCTGCCTCTTGTAGCCATGCCATGCACAAAAAACTTACATTTGTCAAGACTACGCTCTCTACTTTGTTGAGTTGTCCAAAAACGTTGCATCCAAATTCTCATTGCAATCTAAACAACGAAGCAATTAGTTTTTTTCACAAGAAGCCACTATCAATCTAGAATAAGAATTTAAAAGTGTGGAAATTGAACCCAAGAGATAGAACAATTACACTCACAAAATTGCTAATCAAACATGCAAAATTTACACAAAAGGAGACTGAAATTGGAGCATAACTCTAATCTGTATTCAATAAGTGTACAATAGAGAAACTTGTGAAGTAATAGGGTACTGCAATATATCATTACATGAGAGAATCGAATGCATAAAGATGCCATTCGAAATAGTAAAAAAGTAGAGTTACTAAATCTAGTCAAATCCCCCATAGGTGCATAAAGCAGTTTCCAAATCTATGAAGATGCTCATGAATTTGCTAAGTTAAGTGGGAAAGCTAAAGAGGGATGGAAATAAAACCCATACATGCTTTTATTCGGAGAAAATGAAGGAGGATGATGTGGGAAAAAAGCAAGTCAACTACACCTAGTCTAGGTTTTCTTTTTGCCTTAAATGAAAATAAAACAAGGCAGCTTTTCAGAAAAAGAAGATATGCACTTTGGAGGATCTGGAATAAATAAGACGTGCTAAATTGGGTTTTTAGGATGTTTTCCAACCACTCCATGACTCAGTTTTAGCATGTGTTTACTTTTAGGACTTATAGAATGCAACTAGCATAGAATGAAATCTAGGAAACTAGGTAATAAGACAAAAATATTTAAAATTAATGTCTAAGGTAGGTAACTATGGGTTGATTATTCTAACAAAAATTAGACATAGAATACTAGCAATCAATTGAGAAGAGAATTAAAAGAATAGATAATGATATCTTAACAAAGAGAATGCAACTTTGGGCAGTCTAAACAAGGAAATAGTAAGTTTCTTTAACAAAGAGCCCACACCATGAGAAACAACTATCAAAAGAACCTATTAATCTAGTAGAAGCAATAAGAAACAAAGATAGAATACCTGAACAAAGAGAATGCAACTCTGGATGAGGTGCTAGGAGAAAATTTTCACTTCCACGAACTCAGCTCGACTCTAAACAAAAGATAATTTCGTTGACCCCATCATCTCTGACTAACAAAGGGTTTGAATGGAGAGAAATTGGAGTATCAGTAGTAACATGGGTAACACAGTAAATTCATAATTTTAAAAGTGTTAAGAAAATTTCAATTCTACTTATACCTACCATTTTAATATTTTGAAGAGGCCACAACATATGCTCATTCTAGAGCTCTATGTATACCTCACTAGCATCCGAATACCTGGAAAAATGCTATGCAACTAGTTTTGATTATAAGCCATCGAATATCAAGGCCCCCATGAATACCTAAATTCTTTTTAGTGTTGTTTATGACTACACATATGAGAAAAGCTTCGTCGATCAGTAGAAGCAATGGCACATCAACTTTTGTGTTTCTTTCTTCGCCTATTCGATCCTCCACCTGGATTCTTTTTGCAGTTTTAGCTTTTCTTGAGCCTTTTGTTCTTCCAACAACCTTTGTCTTTCTAGTTCCTCTTGTCTTTGTTGCTCATCTAGCTTATTCTCTTCAACTATCTTTATTTGTTTTCTAGCTACTCAATGTTTTCCCTTGCTTCTAGCTCTTGTTATTTCTTTTGAGCTTTGACATCTTCTTCTTTCTTTTGTATTTATAGCATCATGGTCTCCTCCCAGGATTTCAATTGTGTAGATACAAAAATGTGTTGTTTATTCTGTCTTTTTCCTACACCTTGTCTTAGCCTCTCTTTGATGTTTTCTCGGAAAACCACTCTCTTGCCAGTTTCCTCCTCAGTATCCTATTCATGAGTGTAAAGCCAACCATAAGAAACACTAGCACAGTACTTAGGAAACATTTTTAAGAGTATCATGCCTCCTGAATATATTTTCACAAAAGTGATATCTCCCAACTTCTACTGCCTTGACCAATCCATGAAACATATCCAATTACATGCATGACACAGATCCATCTACGAACATCCCCAGCTGAGTGCATGAAACAGATTCACCTGCACACAAACATGAACAGTATCAACCTGCAAACTGATCTAGTTACGTGTATGAATAGTTGTGAGCTTGAGAGACAAAGCAAGAGATTCTCTTACTCAATATTTCTTTTAACAAATCCTATGCTCCCAGTCCCCATATTGCAACTGTGATTTCAGTGAATGCAAGCAGTGGAAAAGCTCTTTTCTTATTCCAATATATCCATGATGCCTTGAATTCTTGAAACTAAGTACCATACCTCAGTTCAATGGTATTGAATTCACCAGTCATGAGTATCATATTCTTAGGGATGTGTTGGGTGCACAAAAAGAAAGGTTGTTGGGGCCAATCCATGCCCATAGGATTGATGGATTATCTCTTGCATGATTACTTTATCAGTGGCATACATAGGTAATAGGCGAGGAGGATTTTGGGTTCCATAAACTCCGATCTATGTCCCTTCATGTGTAAAGTACCAGTCACACAGACTTCCAAACCATTAAATTCAATAACTATGGCTCAAATCCAACCACCATTTCCAGTTAAAAAACCTTCTCTTCCACTTCTACTTGTACATTATGATCTTTCTTTTGATTTTCTACTGCTACTTAGTTGGATTTATAGGAACAAGAGTGTCTTGTTCAATCAATATATGCTCAGTTCTACAAGATATCTAGAGAAAGTCTATTCCTTTTCATAGAGAGGTGAAGTTGAATGGAATCCATGTAAGAAACAAGACGAAACCTTCAAGGGAATTTTCCATGGATTCAAGCCTAAGCTATGTGAAGTTGTGTCACATGCCCCAATTTTGCAAAATAATATTATCTTATTTGATTTTATTCCAAGACATTATGTTAAATTTTATGCTAAAGTTGTAACTGATGACTCAGCAGAGTCAAGGATGTTGAATGTAATTATGAATATTTTAATTATAAATAAATAAAAAGTGGAGACAACAGTTTGGGAGAGTTGTTAAAAGAGTGTTTACTGGTCAAGATGGTGGAGGAGACTAGGTGGAGAGCAAATACACAAGTGGCAGCATCCTCAAACACTTCCAATGTTGAATGAGGCAACCTCCCTACATTTGGGGTCATGATCCCCCAAGAAAGTGGGATCAGAGCAGGTGGCTCAATTAATGAAAACTAACCCAAAAAGACCTAGGCAATCTTAATAAAATGCCAAGAGAGAGCTAAGGCTGTTCATTCCAAGAGGAGAATCATGCAGGTGAATGCACTTCAAGTATTTCTTTGGGAAGGGAATTTCTAGAAGGTGCTTGACGGGTAAACTACAAAGAATGATCTAGTACAACTTTTCAGCTGAAAGATCTTGCTGGTAAGTGCAGAGTTAGTATTGAGTCATTGGACTAGTATTTGGTTGCTTGCTCCACCCAGTCCCAACCAAGGAGACCAGGAACAGGCTCGGGGGTCCTAAGAAGACGTTGTTTGAGCGCTCTCGAGGAGTTGGTAGGGAGGAACAACCTCCCAACGCTGTTGTCATCCAGCTTTAAAAACAGGTTCTACTGTCTTTTATTTGTTGTGTTAAAGTTTATTTTTTAGAATGAATTAATAATGTAAGATTTATATGTTATGTAATGAACTATTAGAATTTATAATCTTTTAGTTGTTGAATGTTAAATCTATTTTTGAATAAGATAATCATACCTGTGTTTTTCCCCATCTGGATAAACCAAACCGTACTCTACCACAGGTAGTGTGTTTAAGATAGATGAAGATATGGTAGAAATTTGGATTGATTAGAGTTATTATGTATTTCAGAACAATGGAGTAATTTATTTCTGTATATAGATGTTTTTCTGGAAAGGATACTAATCTGTCTAAATTAAGTTATAGTTTTAAAACCAGACTATTGTACTAAGAATGCTAGCAAAGAAGTATACATAATACTTTTCAAACAACAGATTTATTTCTTTTAATACGTTGACTACTGTAGTTAGGTTATTTATCTTATACAGAACTGTATTTCTGCAAAATGAAACTACTAACCTGTCACATAGGTAAAATATGTAACTTAGATGAATATTCATTTATTTCTATGAAGAAAGAATCAAGTGACTTTAGAGAGTTACTTTATTGTTTATACTACTTAACTATTTCTACAAATGTTCACATTTTAAGTAGAGTAATTCTAATATAGTTCTTATTATAAATAAATTAAGAACGACAATTATAAAAATGTAACAAAGAAATAATAACAAAACCTATTAAGTACTTATCAAATAGATTGAATACAATGTTAAATAATATTTAATAAGTATTATTTATATATGAAGAAAATTTATTTAAATAAACTAAACAAAAAGAATTAATTATAAAAAAATGTACATGGTCGAAACCCTCATAATATTAAACAATATAAATTATAGTATTAATATTATAACATTATAATTTATAGCATAAGCATTGTAATTTATAAGTAATAACAATATAATCAAACAAGCACTAATCCAAAGATTTGGATTATTTTGTTTTCTAAAAACATCAACTATAAAATATTATCACAGTCCTATAAGGACAGAGAAGAAAATAACAATGAAAGTATAACCACTTCATACCTGTAACAAACAATTATTTAACATGTATTATTAAACTAACCTACAGAATAATTTAAGAAATTATCTATACACATGTTACTAACAAAATTTAACTTTGCTCGAATGACCGAGCTTATAAACAATTATTATGATAGAAAGAAATAACAGAACAAATAATAATAATATATTTTAATGGAAGATAATTTAAACAGTAAAAATATCTTTACATAGTCAAAATAAGGTGAAACCCTAACGCACAAAAATTACATTTAGAGCATCAAAATAACCAAGTCTGAGCTCAAGAGAGTTACATCTCTTCACTTAAAGATAAACAAAGGACGGCTTGACAGGCCGCATACTTTTATTTACATAACTATACATATAACCAGTAAAACAAAAGTTTACAAGTCACGGCATAAGCCGGAAACCCTGCTAGTAGCAAGGGTTTGGTAAACAAACTAAACAAGCTAACCAAGAAACAATAAACCACAAGGGTTAATTGTAGGCCACGGTGACCAACTAAAACTATCCCATAAAGAACTGCACATGTATGAAATTCCATGGGTTGACCAGGGATTACCCGTATGCAGGAAGCCGACCCTACTCATTATACCAGCTGCGAAGAGAGATGTAATGGTCACCTGTAAGGTTGCGAGCCACAACATTAATATATTGCATATATCATAAACTGAGTTAAGAACAAGTTAAGAATTGTAAAACAAATGAATTTTTTTTATACCTAGAAACGAAGGTAATGTAACCACCAAGGAACAAGAGCACCGCCACCAGGGAAACGAAAATCCAACCCTTCATCTCTTTTGTGACAGAGAAGGGTCCAACGAGTTCCCAAACCACTACTAGTAGCATCCAGAAAAAAGGGAGCAACGACCAAGCAGGAAGCAGACAGTGAAGCACGCACTGTCACCACCTTTCAGAGCATGAGAACCCACACTCCCAAAAACTCTATGACAGACCAGGCCGTAAGTTAAAGTCACGGCTCTTAATGAATTATTACCAAGATAAACTTACAGTCCTTTAAACTATATGTACAAGCAATCCATGGAGGAATAATCCCAAAAACTACACACAGTCCAAGATGTAAGCTAAATGTCAAGGATCGCATCAAACTTTTACAGGGTGAACTCACGGTGCAGACAAGGAGCAAGGACGGTGAAGGTGGACTGAATAATATAACCAGGATGCAGAGCTCTTCATCATTCACAGTAGGGTAAGCATGGTGGTCGTGGAGCAGTTGCAGAGCAGCCCAAAGGCCCGAAAACAACGGAGAGGAATGAGAGTGAGCAGGGTTCGTAAACCCTTATACTCCCAACACTTGGCCAAGGAAGAACCATGTGTTCACGCAAATAATTCAACCATGCAGTGGGTAAATCATATAGTTCCTGCATGCAATCGAATTCCAATTATTCAAACGTATTTTAAGCACAATATTATAGTGTGGCAATCATTTACAAAGGTTCCACATTATCCTAGAGTCAACCAATGTTTGCATGGTATAAACTATGAACGCATAATCAGTAAACCCTCAAATCATTGCCTAGCTTATGATAGTTGACACATAGTTTGGGACGAGGCGATTTCAAAACCTTGTAATTACATAACCTTTTACATGATCCAATCGAGGGAGTGGTCTAACACCACATCCTTTTCCCATTGCATGTTACATTATAAACTTTGTTATTAAATATTTATTCATATCAAGCTTTTGGTTGACCATGAAATCAATGAATCTCATAAACCATATTCATGCCAAAGTTTGTTTATGTTAATACATACCCAAGGTATGTTATGTTTTTACTTGCCCAAATTATTTATGCTTGGAAGTTAGTTTATGAACTTTATAACTATATAGTTATTCACATTAAGCTTATTGTTAATCATGAAATCGATGCAATATAATAATTGATAATCTTGCCCAAAGTATAATTATGCATAAAATATTTAGTTCTTCACTAATGGAAAATCCATTTAGTCATAGCATAAATAGTATAGTTACAAATGTTGATAAGCCTTGAGCTATTGAAACTAGGTTTTCTAAAGTAAATCTTGTGATACTTAGGAGATGCAAAGAAAAATGATATTTCCTCTCTTAGCCAAACTATGATAATAAAGTTTTACTAACAACTTTGCATAGCTAATCATATTGTCACCAACATTTATGTTGTGACTTGAAAATGTTATAGAACATAGTTTTAATTAGTATCATGAACTCTATAAACCTTATCTGTTTATAATCCAGAACTACTGATAAAATTAAATGGATTATAAACAAGATAATTTGTGTAGGTATCATTGAATATCATAGAAATTATATATCAGTGGGTGGCAAATACTCGAATTTTGGCTATGAATCCTGTACATAGCTCAGATCAACAAAGATTAATAAATTTTGGTTGTTTACCAACCATGACAAGTACTTTTAGCTTTTCCATGTTTTGATTTGTAACATGAGCTTTTAGAATTGTCTAGTACTTGCATGAGATAATAAATCAATCTCTCTTGAAGAATTGACATAAGTTAAGTAATGTGGTCAAAGGCTTAATCCAAAAGAAGTACTATAAAATAAAATAAGAAACTGGAGTGAAACCATCTCACCAGACTGTAAGTTCTTAGGACTTGGTACTTCACTGTAATGTTTAAAACCTTATAGACAACAATCTTCATTACAGAAGATGAATAACCAGCAGTCACTTATACTAATATTATAAGTTGATAATGCATTTTATTGTTAGAACAATCATTACATCATTACAGGTTATGCACTCTAGGTGAAATTAACTTATGACAAAGATCACAAGTTGTGAACTGGGGAAAATAATAACTGTCACTATTTACATTCAAGAAATAAACTCTTCTATACATATATCATTGACAAAAATAATTGGAAGAAACAAACTACTTGTTTTACCTCATAGAAGCAGATTGATTTGTAACAGCTTATTTACCGAGCTATTTATTTGGAAAATAGAAATATATCTGAATGCTTTATGGAATTAATAGGCGTTACTCAAGCATTCATACCTCTAAACCTGTAAGGACAAATAAGCTTTCTGGGTTAGCTTAAAAGCTAAGTAAGCCCCAGAATCCAAGACAGTTCCACCTACTTGCCGCAAAACAAAACTCATCAGCAAACTGAAAGAGGAATTATTGCACAAGTTAAACCTAACCTTGTATTAAATAGTAGAATGCTAAGTTAATTAATTAATATTATGTATTAACTAAGCTGGTAACCAAATCTTTTATAAATAACTGTTAGCTATTAGCAGACTGCATTCTTAGCATTTTATGTATTTTCAAAATTTTAAATTTTTATGAAAATTTGGGGTTTTGACAAATTGGGTGACACTCTATCAAACAAGTGCACTCGTATTGTAGAGCTTAAAGGAAAGTGCAGCAGTTATAGCAGAAAACTCAGCAGCACTTAAACAAAGAGGTTGTACTGGATGGATGAGTTTTCTGGGATTGATAAACATCCGAGTAAAGAAGCATGCAATTTTTTTGATATCTCAATGTGCTCCGGCACACGAGTCCCACCTTTTCTGATAACAAATATATGCTTATCAATGTATTTATCCTTCTTACATGTTGGTTCTCAACTACATGCATATTCCACAATTGTCTTTTTTGTTCTGCTAATGCAGTGTATGTTTAATCACGTCAGATTATGAGTGTCTATGTGAAATATCTTTATAAATGACAGATTGCATTCTCTTGTTACCTTGATATAATTACCCGTCAACCATTTTGATGTTATAGATAAATAATTCAACAAATGTAATATACCCATGTATAGGTCAATGCGTACAACCATATACATACGTACAATGTGAGAATAGAAGCCAGTTGGTGTGAGTTACTTACAATTCAAAAAAAGTCGTACGGGTGAAAGTTGTTTTACAATAGATTATTAAATCTGGAAGATGAAGATTCAACGGAGTAAAACTAACCCTAAAAGATACGAGGATAAATTATTCATGAATTATTACATAGCTAATGCTCTTAGTGCTGTGGATTTTTTTTTTTGTTGTTGCAAGCATTTCCTGTCAATGGTGCATTGTTTTTTTCATATGTTGTTGCAAGTTGAGAGCAAGATGTATACATCAGAGGTTCCATTGCTATACATGAAACACTCCCTCCATGTAGTGCATTGGGTTTTCAAGTGACCACGCATTGTCTTTTTGGGTGAGTAGGTGACTCTATGTAGTGCGGGTTGTCAAGCGTACCCATATATCATATACATATTATCCTGAGTTCCTAGAGAAGAGGATAAATAAGGATTCCAAACAAAGTATTGGATAGAAGAAAAAAATCAATTTAAAACTTTGGTTAAAATGTTTTAAGAATAATTCCCAAGTAATAACATATCATAAGGATATTATAGGGTTTCTACCCACCTCCAACGCATTTCTTAGTGGGTTATAACTAACTCGATCAACCTTACTTTCCAATAGTCCAACCACTTCATCGTTGCCCCTCTTCCTCTTTTTTGGGAAAGATAAAATTGATAGTTTTTTTTTGGACTGTGGAAATTAAGCCCAAGTTGTAGATCAATTACACTAAAAAATTACTAGTCAAACATGTAAAATTCCGCAAAAAGGAGACTGAATATGGAGCATAACACAATCCTATATTGAATAAGTGTACATCATCAAACCTCATCAAGTAATAGGATGTAAAAATACATAATTACTTCAAATATTCTAAAGCATAAGGATGCTACTCAAGATGGACAAAAAGCAGGCTTACTAAACTAGTCAAAATCCCCCATAGCTGCATAAATCACTTTCCTAATCTATCAAGATGATCACGAATTTGATGAGTGATATTTACCAACTCATAAGTGATGGAAATATATCAGATCCATGATTGTGTATGCAGAAAAAGAAGGAGGATGTTTAAGGAAAAAAACAAGGCAGTTACTCTTAGACTAGTTTTTCCCTTTTTTCGTTAAAACTGCTAAAAGCAAGGAAGCTTTCAGAAAAAATAGAAATGCGCTTTTTCTATTCTAGAATTACTGCATAGTTGTTAGAATATTTCCCAGGATGTTTCTAAAGCACTCATTAATCCATTTTGATCATTTGTTGACTTCTAGGCGTAAGTGGATGCCAACTAGCATAGTAAGGAATCTAGGAATCCAGGAATAAGACAAAAATGATTAATTAATGTCAAATATGAGTAACTATGGGTTTGATTATTCTAAAACCCCCTTAATCCCAAATTTATGTAAAGTATCAGAAAAATATAGGTCGTAGCAACAAGGATTAGTCACCCTTTACATACTGCTTGTCCATACAACCAAGGAAAGAGGCAAAAACCCAAGGGCAAAACCCTCCCTTAAACATGGACATAATAATTTTTTGGGAAATATTGTTATCAATCATTCTTCACCACATGATAAAAAATCCCCAGCAATTATTTGATATTACTGAATTTCTTCTCACAAAACACCTTAGTGAATATGTCTATTACTTTCTCTGAAGATGGGCAGTAGAGTAGAGCAATGGTACAATCATGCACAAGCTCCCTCATATACTGCATATGGATCTCAATGTTTTTGGTTAGTTGCATTTGAACTGGATCAGTGGATATTTGAATGGTTATTTTATTGGCACAATAGATGACAATGGAATTATCTGATTCGATCCCACATTCTCCAAGTATTCCCTACAACCACAAACATTGAGTAGTTGCATTCACAACTCCTCTATACTCTTCCTCTATAGATGAGAGTGCTATGGCACTATGCATATTACTTGAAAATCTGATTGGTCCACCTGTAAGCATGAACAAAAATCCTAAAGTATACTTTCGACTTGTGTTTTCACCTGCACACTCACTGTCAGTAAATACAACTAGTTATAAGTCAGATTTGTTGCATAAAAAATCCCATGAGTTCTTGTTCCTTGAACAAAGTTCAAAATTCTTTAAGATTATTTCCAATGGATTTCATGAGGCTGATCCATGCTTCTATAATCCACACTAGCTTCATAATATGTTTCAGGTCGAGTATGTGTAAGCTAAAGAAAACACCCAATCAACTTCCTATACAGTGTATTATTTACCAAAAGAGAAGAACTTGCTTCTTCAAGCTTCAATCCAGAAAGGAATGGAGTCTTGCTTGGCATGAAATCCATAATGTTAAAACTTTTTATAATATATGAATCATACTTGGACTGATTAAATTTGATTCCATGTGAGGATTGGATCAACAATCCCAAATCTGTCATGGGAAAGGCATGGTTTAGTGCATCCTTCAAGGAGGGAATCTCTTTCTTTGAAATTATTGTTATCAATAGGTAATCCACATACAAAAAAAATCATTAAATAACCATGTATCATCTTCAAATACACCTTTTGATCATACTTGCATCGAAAAAACTTATGTGACAACAAAAAGCCATCAATCTTTGTATACCAAGCCCCAGGGGCTTGCTTTAGCCCATGCAATGATTTATTTAAACTAAACAATAAATATGTATTAGACACAAAAAATTTAGGTTTATACATATAAATACCTTCTTTTATATCTCCATGTAGAAAGGCACACTTCACATCCATATGATGTGCCTCCCATTGCCTTGAAGTTGCAATGGCAAAAGCTAGCCTTATGGAGTCCATCTTTGCTACTGGTGAAAAGGTCTCATTGTAATCAATACATTGAACTTGTGAGTATCCCTTAGCTACCAATATTTCCTTATATTTCAAATTTGAACCATCAACAACAATATTTTTTTATAAAACCAATTACACTTTACTATCTTTCTCCTTGGGGGAGATAAACTAGTTCCCATGTGTCATTCTTCTGGAGCAAGCTGTATTTGTCCTTCATGGATGTTTTCCATATTGGATAATCTGATGCAAATTCATATGTATGATGGTCATAATCAACCATAAAATATCACTTCTTATCAAATAATGGATCTTTCACACAAATAGCACTCTCAAATTGAGATCTAGTCCTCCTAGTGTCACTAGGTATCCCAACTAGTTCCTAGCTGCATGAATGGTCCTTTCTTCCCATGTTGGTATTTTAGGAATGTTAGGATATACAATTGAATCATAATTATCATAAATATTAGAATCAGCAAACTCATTAGTCTCTTCACTAACAATCAGTGGTTGTGGTGGTGAAGAGGACTCTCCAACTTCTACTGCTGCTAAAGGCTCTTGTTCGAACTGAACACTCCTTTCAATCAAATATTTTTGAGTTATAAAGTTGATCAGATTGTACCCTTTTTAATATTCATAATATCCAACAAATAGGAACTCTTGGATTTTGGGTTGAAATGGGTCACATCTGGCTTGCGCCCACTCCAACATTCGAAAGGAGTGATTCCATCAAGTTACTTGTGAGGCACCCTATTCTAGATATAGTATGCACATTTGATTGCTTCAGCCCAAAAATTTGGTGGCAAAGTTTTAGACTCCATCATACAAGTTGCCATCTCATTGAGTGCTCTATTCTTCCTCTCAGCAACACCATTTTACTGAGGTGTGTAAGGAATATAATGATGCATATCATTACCTATATCTTCGTAATAATGGATGAAATAAGAATTGAAATACTCACCACCATTATCATATCTAAGGATCTTGATTGTCCTCCCAGACTAGTTCTTAACCAAGGCTTGAAAGACCTTGAATCAATAAAAAAATTCAGACTTTTGTGTTAGGAAGTAGACCCAACAGTACTTGTAAAACATATCTATGAAGGTTAGGACATATTTTCTTGACTTTTGGACATATGAGGGAATGGACAAAAATTTCATTGTGGATTAAGTCAAGGGGTTCAAAGTTTCTCTCATGAATATCTTTCTCATACTTGTGCTCTGGGTTTTTCCCTAGGATGCAACCTTGGAAAACTCCCTTAGAAAACTTGATCTTTTGTAAACCTATGACCATGTCTTTGACACTCAAATATGAAATATTATTGTAGTTAATATGGCCAAATCTCTCATTTCAAATCTTGCTTGATTCATTAGCATGAGTGAGAAGAGCAGAGAGGTCTGAGAAAGGTAGGAAATGGGAAAACTTGTATACCTTCAAATTGTGATCCACATCACCTTTTGTTATGACTCTCCCATTCGAAATCTCTAATATTTCAACTTCAATGGGAGAGAAGATGAATTTCTTTTGGAGACACAGTGTGGGTCATCTAACACATTGAAAAAAGGTTAGCAGCAAGTCCTGGTACATACAACACATCATTGAAAGAACCATGGTCAAGATCAATCCTACCCTTCCCCATACTATCAGTAAAAGAGTCATCTCACAAAAAAAAATTGAAGCTTTCAAATCATCAAGAGAGGATAAAGTATCTCTTGTAAAAACCTTGTGCCTAAAAGCTCTAGAATCAATGATGAAGGTGGATGATCTTAAAGTGTTGGCGGCCAAGGCATGTACTCTCTCCTTGTCATAGGAATTTGATCCTCCTTCCCTCTTCTTTGCGCATTCAGGAAGGGATACGTTGTTCTTCTCCAGGATTTGGGTCAACATGTCCATTCTATTTTTCATACAAGAGCTCTTAGGATGACATCAATTACTAAAATATGCACACTTGCTCATTTCACCTTTGATCTTCTTCTTTTTCATGGAAGTTGTTCTTGTATCCTGAGGGTTCCTCTTGAGAATTTGTCTTGTCTCTCTTTTTCTCGGGTGGCTTCTTTGAATTGGATTTATTCTTTCCTTTGGAATCCACCCTCGAATCTATAGCAACCAAATATTGGTCTTTGGAAGGTTTGATGGTGCCCATCATTACCAATTTATCTTGCTCCTGGGTGAGGGATTCCATGAATTCAACAAGATTAGGCATATTTTAGGCTCATGCTATCAATTTGGTGGCATGGAAGGTAAAAAAAAACACTAAGTAGTCAAGACCAAGATTCAAAAGTATGGTTAAGACTAGTTTCTCTTCCTTCTTTTCGATTCCACATTGTTTTAACTGCAAAACTAGGGCCTTAATCTTCGAAAAGTAGACTTGCAAGGATTAGAAAGTACTGGGACTCAATGATATTAGATCATTCTTGATTTGATGTCCTCTCATTTCATCCTTCTTTCTAAATAGAGTCTCAATCTTCTCCCAACCCTCATTTGGTGATGTCAATCCATCAAGATGGAAGAGGAGGTCTCTTGAAATTCTTAAGCACAAAAGACCATAGGCCTCATCCCTCCAGTTTTGCCATTTAATTTTATCTATAGAAACATTGGGATCTACCTTAGTTTCCATGGTAACCCTATAGAGGCCTTTATCCCTCAACAAAATATCCATCTCAGCTTTCCATTCAAATAAATTTAATGGAGTCAAGATGATCCTTTGAGATTGGTCTATATCTCAATAATTGTTCCCTCCTAGTCAGTGATGTCAAACCTACAATAGCAATATTAAAGGATATAAATCGATCTATCAAGGCTCTGATAACATGTGAAAATTAAGCTCAAGCCGTAGATCAATTACACTCACAAAATTACTAGTCAAACATGCAAAATTCCACAAAAATGAGACTAAATATGGAGCATAACACAATAATGTATTGAATAAGTGTACATTAGAAAACATCATAAAGTAATAGGCTATTTAAATATATAATTACATCATATATTCTAAATAATAAGGATTCTATTCAAATTGGACAAAAAGAGGGCTTACTAAACAAGTCAAAATCCCCCATAGGTGGATAAATCACTTTCCTAATATGTCAAGATGCTCACAAATTTGTTGAGTTAGATGTACCAGCTGATAAGTGAAATAAATATATTAGATACATGCTTTTGGATGGATAAAATTAAGGAGGATGGTTAAGGAAAAAAAGGCAGTCACTCCTAGACTAGCTTTTCCCTTTTTGCCTTAAAACTGTTAAAAGCAAGGCAACTTTCAGAAAAAGAAGAACTCTGCTTTTTCTATTCTGGAATTACTACATAGTTGTTAGAATATTTCATAGGATGTTTCTAAAGCACTCCTTAATCCATTTTTAGCATTTGTTGACTTCTAGGTGCAAGTGGATTCCAGCTAGCATAGTAAGGAATCTAGGAATCTAGGAATAAGACAAAAATGATCAATTAATGTGAAATATGGGTAGCTATGGGTTTGATTATTCTAACATGGATGGGATAAATTTTATAGGAGAGAATAGTGAGGTAGCGTCTAAGGAACATAAATTTGCAAGACTAAATATCGGTTGTGTCTTTATAGCGTGCATGAAGTGCCATTGGAAGATAGATCCTTTGGTATATGGATGATTACCCAATGGCCTTTGCTACTTGGATGTTTACCCAAATGGTTGAATATTCTAGTACCATTGGTTCAAAACATGCATTCAATTAACATATGTGGGAATACCATTCATAAACAAGCCTTGAATTAATGGGTGATTTGTTCTTAAAAATGAAAGTTCCTTTATTGGCAACCTGCTTTGACTTCCCTTCGTAAATTGGAATTTTTATCTCTCAGCTACCTGCTTTTAGGATTTGACGTTCAACAATATTAGAATTATAGTATCTTATATTGACCTTTCATGACTTTAACCAGAGCATACATAATAAGGATGCCAACAATAAAGGATTAAATACCAACCATATATCAACAAAGATCCCACCGAGGCAATAGGTTACCCAAAATAGGACCCTTCAAAAGAATACTTTAAAAGAAAAAAAAAATCATCCAAATCTATATTGAACTGTACTTCAAATGAATTTATATTAAACAACCTATATTGGTCATATGAATATCATATTCATTATTGTCAAACTTGATGCATGTAGCCCATATCTATTGTTAGTCTCTTAGACTTGTGTTATAAAGACAAAAGGGCACTCCATTCTATTTATTTTTTCATTTTTTTTTGAGCTAGTGATTAGCAAGTTGTTTAAACAATTTATTCTTTGAGATAAAAAAGATCTTATTGTTCGTATTTTTCGAGTGTTGTGTTAGCAGATCTAACATCCTACATCCAATGATTTTATAGGTTACATAGTGTAGTTTCTTTAATTATGTTTTAAAAGGATAGAGGTGCATATCAGTTTACCATGTCGATCTACCTTCTATCTGTTAAGATTTCATATGCTTAGCTAGATATATTTAGTGTTTAATCCAAATTCACAACAGTAGCATATGAAGAATCACTAAAAGAAACATAATCAAAAGATAGACATGATATCTATCATGGGAAACCCTCGAGGGAAAGAAAACCCAACAAAACTTCCTTTATATAGATGTATAATATAAAACCACAAAAATGGGTATTCTCTTCCTTGCTGCTCTCTCTCTCTCTCTCTCTCTCTCTCTCTCTCTCTCTCTCTCTCCTATGCACTACACAATTGAGTGTGTGTGTTTTTAAATGAGGAACACAACTCCTCTTTTTATACTCTTTCTGTCACTTAAATTTTACCCTAACAAGTTGGGCCCACTAAACTGACTTGCTCGACTTCACCTAGGAAGACTCAAAACAATATTATATTATATTCATTGGCGTACTATTGACCCAACTTACAATGGAGGTTATACCTCATGACTCTATGATGACCAAATACAATAGTAACATCCCAACAAAGGAATAATACATATCCCATGGGGTACATCAGTACAATACATTTAGAATATTATTCAAAGTTACAATATGTTAACACTCCCCCTTAGTGAGAAGGGTATTCTACTAAAAACAACATCAACTATAGAAGTAACGAGAGATAGAATATTCAGTAGTATCGAGGTAATACATATATACATGATAGGAAATTTTCAATGATCATCAACAACTGGAACAGTTACTGGAATATCTTCAATATCATTACTACTGGAGAATTATCTTCTACATCACTCGATCACTTAATCCTTTTGCAACAACACTTCGATCTTCTGATCCTTTGTAGAAACACTTCAATATTATTGATCCTTTGTAGCAGCACTTCAACCTTCTGATCCTTTGCAACAACACTTCAATATTCTCTATCCTTTGCAGCAACACTTTGATCTTCTTGATCCTTTTCAACGACACTTCGATATTCTCTATCCTTTCCAGCAATGCTTCAATCTTCTCGGTCCTTTGTAGCAACACTTTGATCTTATTGACCCTTTTTTGCAACACTACCTATAGTATAGCTGATATCTTTGTGGGATTATCAATCCCTATCACTTTAGGACATAGGCCTAAGGATGATGCAATCCTGATCATCCTACTCCCCCTTAACGAGGAGGGTCCATATTATCAACCAACTAGATCATCCACAAATTAATGCCAGACCACAACATCTAGAAATGAATGTAGATCTAATACACAAATGAATGCAAGACCTATCGTTTGCAAGGACTCATCATAGAACATCCTCATCCTGTTATAGCTAAGACCACTCCCAAGCGAGTGTTATTTTCTATGGCATATACAAGCGAATGTAGGCATACTTTCCATGTGAGAGTATTTTCTACAACTAAATGCAGATATTGTCTACAACTGAATGTAGGACCCGTCATTTGTAAGCAATCAACGTAGACCATCCTTAGCTTGTTAAAGTTAAGACCACTCCCAAGCGAGTTTTATTTTCTACTACATTTACAACTGATTGTGGGAATACTCTCCATGTGAGAGTATCATCTAGAACTAGATGTAGATCTCATCCACAACTGAATGCAGGACCTGTCGTCTGTAACGAATAATCATAGACCATCCTCATCTTATTAAATCAATGACCACTCTCATGCGAGTGTTATTTTCTACGGTATCTACAACTAAATGTGGGAACACTCTCCATGTGATAGTACCGTCTATAGGACCATCCTCATCTAGTAAAATATAGGACCACTATCATTAAGATAGTGTTTTTATTTGCAAGGCCATCCTCAAAAGAGGATACTATTATCCACCAAAGAAGGTCGGACTTCATCAGCATCTATAGGTGCACTTGGCCTCTCTAGTATAGGAACATAATTGCCATCCCATCATCAATGGAAGTCTCATCATCAATCCCCCTTTTTTAGGGAGGTTTGGTCATAAACCTGCTCCCCCTTTTTGAGGAGGGTTTGTATCATCACCATTCCTTATTTCAAGGAATATCTGTATCATCATCATTGTTCCTCCTTGCGAGAAAAGTCTGTATCATCATCATTGTTCCTCCTTGGAAGAAAAGTCTTTTTGGACTACAGCAAGCTTGTCACGAAAGTATTCAAACTTTACTTGAGATAAAGTCTTGGTCAGCACATCATCAAATTGCTCATCAGTACTCACATATTGTAGTTTTATAGCTCCCTTCTGTACCATATCTCTTATGTAAAAATATCATATTTCTATGTGCTTTGATTTATCATGGAACATAGGATTCTTTGTCATCTTTATACAACTTTGGTTATCACAAAGAATCACTATGGTATCCAACTCCATGTCAAATATACCTAGCATCAGCTTCTAAAGCCATATGGCTTCACAACTAGTGGAGCAAACTGTTATGTACTCTACTTCAGCCATATTGAGAGCAACACTAGACTGTTTCTTACTAAACTATGATATCATGGCAGATCCCAAACAATAACATCCACCTAAGGTGATGTTTCTATCTGTGGAACTTCTTGCTGAATCTGAATCTGTATATCCATACAATCTGTAGTCATGATCTCTATCATAGTATAGTCCAAATTTTATGGTACCTTTCAGGTACCTCATCACATTCTTTGTAGCTATCACATGAACACATATAGGTTTAACTAGATACTGACTCGGGGTGTTCACAACAAAGCATATATCTATCCTAGTATTCATTAGATACATTAACGACCCAATAATATGTCTATACTAACTCTGATGATTCATCATATAACAAATTCAGGTTGGTATCCATGGGTGTGGCAATGGATTTACAATCCAGTATATCAAATATTTTTAAGATCTCCACTGCATAATTTTCATGGTTCAGAAAGATTCCTTCTAGGCTCTTCCACACTTCTAGCTTGATAAAATAGTGCATCAATCCAAGATCTTTCATCTCGAATTATTCAGCTAGCTTCTTCTTTCTTTTTGTGCATGTTTCTCATTTCCTGTCAGAAATAGATCATCTACATATAGTAATAATATGACAGTTTCATCATCCGATGTATACTTCTTCCTTAAACACCATTCAAGAAGGGTGTCTTTACATCCATCTGGTGTAGATTCAACTTCATCATGGAAGCAAGTTCCATGATGGTTCTGATGGAAGTGTACCTTGCTACTTGTGAAAATGTATCTTCATAATCAATTCCCTCTTTTTGAGTGAATCTTCTAGCCAAAAATCTTGCCTTGTATTTTTCAATACTTCCATCAGCAACATGTTTTATCCTGTAGATCCACTTGGAATATACCACACTCTTCCTTTCTGGTTTGCGTACTATATCCCAAACATCATTCTTAATTATTGACTAGTATTATTCTGTCATTTCTTCTACCAATGATTTCTTCTGTACAGCTTCCTCGTGTAGAAATTCAGGCCTGCAGTAGATTAATTTCACCCACAACAATTAACAATTGATCATGCAAAATTATCAACAATGGAGACTGAATATGGAGCTGTAACACAAAATTATATTAACTGAGTGTACAATAGCCAACCCTGTAATAACATAGGTTGCTGAATATATAGAATACATGAGCAAATCGAATGCATGAGGAAGCATCCAAATCTAGCATAAAGCAGGCTTACCCAAAATAGGCAAATACCCCATAGGTGTAAAAAGCTGATCCCAAATCTATCAAGGACCCCACAAATTAGCAAGGGTGCATGGGAAAGATAAAGAGTGGTCAAATGGTAGCTCATACATGCAAAAGAATGGAGGAATTAGTGGAGGAGGAAGAGGCAACAAAGCTGATTCACCTCACCTAGTCTTGCTTTCCTATGTGCCTTAAAACACTGAAAAAGCAGGGAATAAAGCAGAAAAAATAGATGGGCGCCTAGGAGGCCATGAATAAAGCAGATTTGATTCCTTAAGCTCTCAAGGGCGCTACATGAGTCAAAGATGGCAAGTTTGACCTCTATGGATAGGCAATTAGCAACTTGCACATGGTGGGACTCATGGACTAGGCAA
>LPNX011191648.1:486401-597360 GCA_001517045.1 Pseudotsuga menziesii
ATAGCTTGGTATTTGGAAGGTTTGATGGTGCCCATCATCACCAGCTTGTCTTGTTCCTATGTGAGAGATTCCATGAAATCTGCAAGGCTGGGCATCTTCCAGGTTCGAGCTGTGAGTTTTGTGGCATAGAAGGTCGAAACAAAGACTGAATAATCAGGCCCTAGCTTCGAGAGGATGGACAATACGAGCTGCTCATCTTTCTTTTCAATACCACACTGTTTCAGCTGCAAAACTAGTGCTTTGAACTTAGAGAAGTATAGCTGCAGTGATTCAAAACTACTGGGACTCAACGAAATCAATTCATTTTCGATTTGGTGTCCCCTCATCTCATCTGTCTTTCCGAAGAGTTCAGAAAGTTTCTCCCATACTTGATGTCGAACCTGCAAAACAATTTTTGGAGGAGAGTAACAACCTACAATGGCTCTGATACCATGTAGAAATTCAGGCCTGCAGTAGATTAATTTCACCCACAACAATTAACAATTGATCATGCAAAATTATCAACAATGGAGACTGAATATGGAGCTGTAACAAAAAATTATATTAACTGAGTGTACAATAGCCAACCCTATAATAACATAGGTTGCTGAATATATAGAATACATGAGAAAATCGAATGCATGAGGAAGCATCCAAATGTAGCATAAAGCAGGCTTACCCAAAATAGGGAAATCCCCCATAGGTGTAAAAATCTGATCCCAAATCTATCAAGGACCCCACGAATTAGCAAGGGCGCATGGGCAAGCTAAAGAGTGGTCAAATGGCAGCTCATACATGCAAAAGCATGGAGGAATGAGTGGAGGAGGAAGAGGCAACAAAGCTGATTCACCTCACCTAGTCTTGCTTTCCTATGTGCCTTAAAACACTGAAAAAGCAGGGAATAAAGCAGAAAAAGCAGATAGGAGCCTAGGAGGCCAGGAATAAAGAAGATTTGATTCCTAAATCTCTCAAGGGCGCTACATGAGTCAAAGATGGCAAGTTTGACCTCTATGGATAGGCAATTAGCAACTTGCACATGGTGGGACTCATGGACTAGGCAAATAAGACAAAATAAATGAAATAATTTCTAAGTGGGTAAATACTATGGGTTGATTATTCTAACACCTCGTAATTGGTAGGTTCTTGATCTACAAGATTAAACATGAAAACTACATAGTTGGAGAATGGATTTGATCTCTTGCTTGTTCGTGTGGATCCTTTTGGAGTTCCTTACTTCTCTGCTTCTTGTATGATTTCTCTTACCAAAGCATGTTTTCTCTTTCGATATATATCCATAGTAGAGGGTTTCTGAGGTTCTATTATATCATGATATTTTGATGCTACTATTTTAGGAGAGGGTTCAACTTATACCTTTCTCATAGGTACATCCTCTTCATGCAATTATTCAAACTTACACCTTTTTCATTTCTTAAGATTTGTTTTTTTGTCAAATGTTACATCCCTACTAATCTCTATATGATGGAATGCTGAAATGTATATCCTAAAGGATTTGGAGACTTCACAGTATCCAACAAATATTCCCTTCTTTCTAAAAGGATTCAACTTGGTTCTCTTCGCTTTTGGAACATGTACATATAATGGAAATCCAAATATATTAAGATGGATCACTTCAAGTTTCTTTCCTCCATACATTTCTTCAGGAGTTTTGAATCCAAGGGAACTGTGAGATAATATGTTATGCACATACACAACTACTCTTTCTTCTTCATCCCATAGATGCATGGGAAGGTCTTGATCATGATTCATTGTTTTCACTGCTTCCATAATGGTTCTATTCTTTCTTTCCACAACACCATTCCATTGGGGATTGTAGGGAGTGCTTAGTTTCTTTTTGATTTCAGCTTCTTTGCATAAGGATTCAAATTATTTTAAAGTATATTCTCCACCATTATCTTTTTTGAGTGTCTTGATTCTTGTTTCTGAATGGTTCTCTATCAAGGATTTGAACTCCTTGAATTTCTCGAACACTTCACTCTTTTTCTTCAAGAAGTATATCCATGTATTTCTTGAATAGTCATCAATAAATGTGACATAATATTCATATCCACTTAATGATGTGGAGGGCATAGGACCACATACATCAGAATGAATTAATTCCAATGTACCTTTAGTCTTTGTGTCACTCTTTAGAAATGGATTCTTGATATCCTTTCCTCTTGCACATCCTTTGCAAGTACCTTCGTGATTGATATTAAAATATGGTAAACCTGTTACCACTTTACCCATGTAGGGTAATGCTTTGTAGTTTATGTGAGCAATACTTCTATGTCGTAGTTCCCCTGAGGTAGTGGTTGACATGGACAAGGGTTATTTCTGGATGTCCCTTAGGTTTGTACAATCCTCCTTCTTCTTCATTAATGAGCACAACATATTCAAGTGTCTTTCCTTTGGTTCACATTAGTACTTTTCCATATATAAAAGAAATTCTATATCCTTTCTTATCTAATGCTGAGATGGAAAGTAAGTTATTTTTCAAACCTGGTACATATAGTACTTCCTTCATCTTCATGGAGGTCCCAGAGTCAAGCTTGTAGCTTAATTCACCATTTCCTTTGATGGAATATTGTTGTAATCTCACAGATCACATAGGGTTACCAATAATACACATTAAAAGCATATATACATAACAGAAACAAAAGATAAGAACAAGTAGGTAGAATAATAGATTATATTATCATGAAAGGGTCCATACAATACAGAGAACTGAACCGAGTTCTCATCTGGCTCAACAACCTAATATATATGAATTACAAAACAGTTACAAATAACTACTTGTTGGTTTCGTCAATCGACACGACCTTATATGGCCGACCTAATCTCTAATTAGTCAGCTCATCGACTTAGTCAACTAATTGACTAAGTCGGCTTATCGACTTGCTCCTCCAACATCTCCCCCACAAACAAAACGTTTCTTCATCCCAAAGAAATAGTGAGGTACCAAAATTTATTTGCCTATCCTAAGTAGTTATTTCTGTGTTTGATCTTCATGGGCTATGAAGTTTGATGGTTGGTCTCTTCTGTACACAGATTTTGACAATTACTTCAGCTGTTGTTGGAATTATGTGCAACTTTGCAGTTTTTTCTGGATATCGATGGTTAATGTAGTCAGACTTGATAATATCGACATTTTGTCTTGAATGGAAAGTTTTGCTATCCTTCCCATGTCGAGAACCAAAAACTAGTCCTTTTCCTCTGCTGTTTCTAAAATTCATTTCATCTGTGGGCAAATGATGTCTAATTTTTCTAAACTTGGAATTGCTTGATGCACCCACGAATGTGCTTATCACTCGAGCTTCTACAATTTGGATGTTTTGAGCACTATTTGATTTTCAATTGTGCTTCTAAGTGCCTCCTCTATGCTTTTTCTCTTCTCTCTTCCCTTCTTTGTAGCCTATCCTCCCTCTCTATTTTCTATAAGTCCTTCGTACCTTTGTGTCACACTGTCCTTTCGATTTCCTTTTTAGGTCGACTTCTCATCGCTGGTGAATGGTATCTCTTTAGTCAACTAGAATCCTCTGCACTTTTACATTGAACATATGACCAGCTACTCCCCCATAGCCTACCCGATGCTTTAGAAAGCCCAGATAGTTCTGTTTACTTGCTTAGGAAGTATTCCCACTCCCTTTCGGCAATGAATTTCTACCACTTCTTTTGTTTTTCCACCCAATTAGGGTTGGATGGTGGTCTGTGTAGTGATGGATGAGGTTCAATGATATGAACCACTCCTTTCTCTATCATAAACTTGAACAACGAGGTCGGCAAGGAACACAAGAATTGCTCAGTAAGGTCTGTATAGAATTTCTTCTAGATGGTTTCCACCAAAGTTTTTTTTTTCTGTATCTTGTTCCTCACAGAATATGTCGGTGATATTTTCAAACCACTTTGACAGGTTAGTCCTTCCCCCTTGAATCACTTTTTCTAGCAGCTGTTGGTCCTTAATCACTTCTGACTTTTTCATCCAAAAGTTTTTTCAAGAGCTGGAGTACTGATTCTACAAAATTCTCATGGGTTTCAGTAAAGAACCTTTCCTTTTCTTGAGCAATCATTAATTTGTCTCTTCGTGTGTAATTCTGCAAGTAGTTTGCTATTTTATGCTCCCACCAGTCCTTAATCTCTTATTCTTATATCATCTACTTGTATACATCTCAGACATGTACTACCAGCAATGGAACCAATGTTGTAATCTCACATATCACATAGGGTTACCAATAATACACATTAAAAGCATACATACATAATAGAAACAAGAGATAAGAACAAGTAGGTAGAATAACAGATTATATTATCATGAAAGGGTCCATACAATACAAATAACTGAACTGAGTTCTCATCTAGCTCAACATCCTAATATATATGAATTACAAAATAGTTACAAATAACTACCTGTCAGTTCGGTGAACTGATACAACCTTATATGGCCGACCTAATCTCTAATTAGTCAGTTGATCAACTTAGTCGGCTAATCGACTAAGTTGGGTATTGTTCTAGTTACCGACTTGCTTTTCCAACAGATATTGATAGTCATATCCTAATGATACGTTATGAGGAGAGTTCTTCTCTTCAAGTATTGATAGAGTTTGATTCCTCCCTATCATGTGCTTTAAAGCACTAGTATCAATAAGCCATGTATCTTCACTAACTATTACAGGCCTAGAGAGTGCAGAGAATAGTACATAGTCTTTGACATCTTCTTCTTTTGCTTGTATATTTCGAGGTCATTATTGTTCTTATTCATCCCCATCTTCATCTAGATGAGCATGATTTATTTTGTTGTTGTTATTCGTCGATGGAAACTCTTTGGCAAGGTGTCCTATCTTATGATAGTTATAAAATTGATATTCTGAGTAGTCTTTCTTCTGACTATTTTCTCTTTTTCTTTGAAAATTATTTGGAGGTCTATACTCCTTATGACTATCCTTATTGAAGTTTGATTGTCTTCTTCTTATAGTATGGGTGTCTATATCTTGATCATCTTCTCTAAGTAGAGATTCTCTGTTAGCTACTCTAGCTTCTTCTTGGATGAAATCTTCCCGTACAATGTCAAACTTAATACTTTATTTTATGGAAAAAATAGTTTGTATGAATTAATACCAAGGTCTACTGAGGACATTGAGAGTAGTCATAACTAGTTCATATTCATCAAGGGAATATCTAATGGCACTTAGTTGTTCTTTGAACTGGGAGAACCTTGTGAAGTAATATTGAATGGATTCTCCTTTACTTAGCTTGGTACCCTTCAGTTGAGCTCTCAAATTCATATTTCTGTTGATTTTCTTTCCCTCATACATTCTAGAAAGTGCATTAGACATTTTATTTGGTGTCTTCTTATATGACACTTGAGGGATCAAGTGATCTTTGATAGAATCAACAATGATCCTCGCTGCCTTGATTAGGTCCTTCTGGTGCTTCTCCTTAGCTTCATGTTCTTTCAGTTCTGCAACTTCATCTTTCATGTATTTTTCAAGATCATTCTCTTTAAGAATGATACCAATACTATATTTCCATGCTAGGAACTTTTCTATTCCTTCTGACTTGTCCTCAAGCTTAGTGCTTGGGGCCATCTCATATAGGAGGTAACTAAAAATTGAAATTTCTCAAAATGAAAATTTGACCTTACTAGGATATGCACTTGACTGAGGCGAGTTGGTTGGTCCGCTTGGTTTATGTAAATTCCAATTCTTCACCCTTCAAAACTTGCTTGTGAGATTTCCATTTATGCAGATTTATGATTCTCGTTTTCTATAGTTTTCTCGTTCAGGGCCAAACTAGGTTTTGGTTTTCCCGGAGACTGACCCACACAAAATAATTGATCTAGGGCTCAATAGATGCACCCTAGGGAGGCACAAATTTCTATGCAAGCAGATCTTTAAAATACCAAACTTTACATAAACCCTAATTTCTTCCTGAGGAAGAGGAGAGAGAGTTTCACCTTATGAAAGTTGTTCTATTTAGGCTATCTTTGATACCATGTTAAAATTTCATATTCTTATCTAGATATCATTAGTGTTTAATCCAAATTCACAACAATACCATATGAAAAATCACTAAAATAAACACAATCACAAGATAGACACTGTATTTATCTTGGGAAACCCTAAAGGGGAAGAAAACCCAACAAAACTTCCTCTATATAGATGTATAAGATAAAACCCCAAAACATGTAATCTCCTCTTTGCTGGTATCTCTCTCTTTCTCTCCTATGCGGTACACAAGTGAGTCTGTGTGTGTGTTTAAATGAGGAACACAACTCCTCTATTTATATTGTTTCTCTCACGACACTTCTTCCCTAACAAGTTGACCCCACTAAACTGACTGGGCCGACTTCACCTAGGAAGACTCAAAACTGTTGATGTATATGTAACTTCGGAATGTATTCTTCTATGTATTGTAACCCGATGTTTATTCCGGGATGTTTCTATTATGTATTTGAGTCATGTGGTCATGCCCCAATGTTCCGATCGGGAGGATTAATAATGTAACAAGTCATATCAAGTCATTAGGTAAGTCCCCACAGTTTTGGGGAACTTGAGTTATTATACACTAATTAAGGTGTAGGCTCGAGTAGTAATTATTAGGTTGAGCCTACGTGTGAAATGGAAACTCAAGTGAACGGATGAATATAAATAGAGAGTGAGAGTCTCTCTATTAATCACTTGTGACTTACATCACTTGCTCTCTCAAGTGTGGCGCACCTTTGGAGAAGGAAATACTTTGGCTTGATAGAAGATAGAAGGCTACTGCTGTGTTGGGAGGTCATCTTACTATTTTGGGTTTCACATCTTGTGGTGATACTATCTTAGAGGAAGTTGCGGGGTTTTCTCCATTTATGGTTTCCCCGATCAAAACTCTTTGTGTCTCTTGTCTCTTGTGATGTGTTTATGTTATTGTTGTGCTTGTTATTCTCTCAGTGAAAAGATCTTAACATAATGCTAGCTTAAATGTTGAAAAACTAACAAAAGCAATTATATTCATTGGGGTACTATTGAACCAAATTACAATGGAGGTTATACCTCATGACTCTATGATGACCAAATACAATAGTAACATCCCGACAAAGGAATAAGACATCTCCCTTGGGGTACATCAGTAAAATACATTTAGAATATTCTTCGAAGTTACAATATTTCAACACTATCTATGTATCCACTTACCTCTGTATCCACTGATTGATCTTACAACAATTACTAACTTGCCTTAATCCCCAATGCAATCTTATAAAACGATTTATGGGAAATTTAATCCTTGGAATTCTTAAGTTTAGTCGTTAATTTATGGTCCATGGATGTAATTTATACAATGGATTTAATGATCTTAAAACAAAAATAAATTGACTATGGATTTATTGCTGATTTGAATTGCTATATGCTTAGTTTCAATTTGAGAGTTTGAATGTGCAACCTACTCATACTTTTTTTTTCCAATAGAGTTTTCTCTAGCAATTAAAACTGGAACAACTCATTAACATGGAAAACACACGCATGCATCCCTTTGCATGGATTCATGTGGAAGAATTCACAATTTTTATTTTTCCTTTGTATCAAAAATCATAAGAAATTGTCGGAGTTAAAAATAAAGTTGGAATTCAGAGAAAACATGACAGATATGGGTGATGATATGACATAATTTACTATCACTTAATACCTAATTTCAGTAAAATTGACATGGCATAATAAAAGCTAGGAAATTGAAGATATCACTAAAATCCTTACTGCAATTTATGGAGGGAATATAAGAGCAACTCTCATACACAAAAATCATTATATATTATGCTAGAAATCGAGTTAATGATTAGTTGAAAGGAGTTGGAATTTTATTGGGAACTGATAAGAGACCTATGGTGCCCAAGCCATGAAGAAATAATCATTTCATAATTGTGCAAGACCTTCATAATTGTTGTTTCCAATATAGTTTTATCCAACAACTAAAACTGGAACAACTCATTAAGATGGAAAATAGGTATACACATCCCTCTACATGGATTAATGTGGAACAATTCTCAAATTTTATTTTTCCTATGTATCGACGATTGTAATACATTGTTGAAGTTAAAAGAGAAAGTTGGAATCCAAATTATCTTAAATGTCTCCATGGTCGATAAAATATCTTATCAAATGACGGTCAAATTAAAAATTAATTCTCATTCCAATATTTTAAATGTCTATTATGGTTGTCTTAAAATTAGATTTTCAAGAATTTTTGTGTAACCAATTGTCTCCAATGATTGAACAATGACCAAGGTTTATTAATACTATTGTCATCCTCATTTCTTTTCATTATGAATTATAGTTTATAGATAATGTTGTTGTCCTCATTGCTTTGCATTTTGAATTATAGTTTATAGAACTACTGCTAACTATTAATTTTCTAAATCCTTACTCAGGCTTTAATTTTCTGAATCCATTTTCTAAATCTTTACATAATATCAGGGTTACTCATATTTTAATTTTATGTTTCTTCAAACAACATTTCTCTCAAATACACTATTCAAATACTTACAATCATTTACAAACATGTTACAATACGACAATTACAATTGAACACATGAGCTAAGCATATGTTATCACTATTACAAGATTACTAGAAACATAAACCAATGCTTACAATGTTTACTATCATGCCTTTACTCACTAAGGATGTTCAATGATTACAAATACAAAATTAGGCTGCAATTAAACTGATGATGTTTCTACTCCTTATGCAAGGACTATGTTTCTTTTCAACTCCACCTTATTAGATAAATAATTATTTCGTGTCGGCATAGCCATGTTTCCACTCTATTAGGAACCTTCCTTATCATATTACAATCTAATGTGAACCTATTAATAAAGAGGATGGATACCCCATTAACTTATTGGTATGTTAATCTTGTTAGAAAACTTAATATACAAACAAAAATATTGTTTACTACTTTTTATACCTAATTCTCATCAGCATCAATTTATGAGATCAAAATCTTAGTAATTTCCTTAATTCCTCAAGTGTTGAAGTTGGAAATGAGAAAGGATCAACCTTTTCATACTTTTGGCCACCACCACACTTTCAATGTGGTTAAGTTGTGGTTCCCATATCAGTAATGCCACTTTTCTATTTGCACTAAGCGGTGTTACCACTTGTTATCAATGTACAAAGTGTGGTTCCCACCTGGTAACACATTTTCCCCTTGAACAAGGAGCAGTTCTTTAGTTATGAAGGGAAAATAGGAATATTCGAGAGGCTTCTCGAAGCTAACCTTCGTGGAGCCTCATCGCTATGGTTTAGGACACCTGGAGCTTGATATCCTTCATTATAGGATCCTCCCTCCACCTCTCCCATGAAATCCTCAACTTATCCTATCCTCTCACTCCTTTATATACTAGCTTACTCCTCATGGGTAAGGGGAGGAATAATATGTTATTGCATCCAAATTATGGCCAAATTTAGTCAGACCATTGAGGTGATTAGTAGGAAATATTGAGGATTTGAGGCAAGGTTAATTCGAGAAGAGTCTCTTAACACCAAAGAATGGGTTGTAAACTCTCTCTCTTTGTGCTTTTAATACAAGTGTAGTTTCTTTTCCACATGCACTTGTATGTTTGATTATCATCTTGTGTTTGTTGTTTAACTCCTTTTTCTTATTCATAGGATTTGAAGTTATCTTGTTCCTCTTACTTGTTTGGTGTTTTGTTGTGTCGCTTACAGGTCATCTGCATAGATCAAGGACTCCAAAGATCAAGTTACTGTATCCTGTGGAAGGTAAGAAGAGCATCTAATTCAAGAGGTTTATATAATCCTACGAAAAGTTTCTATATCTTGTTATCGTTTTGTTCTAGTGTTGAGTGTTTTAGGCTAGGGAAATAGCACCTGTGAGCAATGGCTGAGGAATTCTTGTAACAAAAGTGGCAACAATACTAGGAATATAGATCATAATTCTTGGTTTTTTCCTTGTCTTCATTTTTTAATTTATGTTCATAGATCATATCTACTTGTGAATTAGCCATATTTGGTTTGAAATTGTTAGATATTCCTTGATTCACCTCTAATGCTTCATATTCTTGTTGTTAAATAGAATTTGGATCCACTACATGATCTATAACACTTATCTTTTCTCATTTTGTTGTGATTTCAAATTCTTATTGGGCCACCACACCTAGGTAGAGTGAAAGGAGTGGCAACCACACCTTTCCTTGAGGAAACCAGCTATGCCATCACACATACCCATTGTACAGAGAGCAGTGCCACTGCTCTGTATGTGTTGACAAAACATGGTGTTGGATCGATAATGCTATGAACCTAACTGTCAAGTCACAACACCAGGTTGGTGTATTAATCCCTAGTCAAATTTTGAAGTCTTGTATTTAAAATTTGGTTTTTGAGTGCTTTTGGATTTTCTGCTGATAGTTTCAATTATTAAACAAGATCTGGAAAGTATGTTTAGGCTTGATTTGTTTGCACTTTCAATAATTTGTTTGATTTTGGACTTTGTGCTTCTTGTTCATTTGGTTTTGATTTGAAAGAGGAAGTCTTTGAAAAGTAATCATCTATTCAGGTCTTTGAGTGTTTCTTAGATCCACTTATAGGAAAGTAGTTTTACTTATGTTTTCTTCATAGCTTGTTAAAAGAGTGTCTTCATATTTGTTATTGAAAAAATTGAGAGAAAATTGATCATAGATATTAGAATAGGGATGAAATGTTTATTACCTAATTAGTCTCATGAAATTTTAGGTATTCATTTTTTAATTACTTCTTGTATGTTTTATTCTCAACAAAAAGAACAAAATAGTTTGTTTTTGAATCTTTCTTTCATTTGAAGAATTTAATTTTTTTTTGTATGAGGTAGTCATAGTAATTTTTATTTTTAGAAGAGATCTCATTCTTTTTTCTTTTCAAAATTCTACACTAGAAGTCTTTACATGATTGCAGTAGGAATGAAGAATAGTTCAATACTATTTTTCTTGGGATTTATTTGTTTTGGAAAAATAGGAACCGAAACTCTATCCCTTCCTTAAGTAGGGAATCTACGAAAAGTTAAAGTGAAAGATTTGCATGAGAATAATTGCATGGTATTACATTTTTATACTCACCTCATGCATTCTCTTAACCGTAAAAGATAAAATTAAGTGTCGGTTTAGGTTAAAATTTGTAGAAAGGTGTGATAGGTTTGAGACATGTTTCAACATCTTTTAATGTAGGATTCGTCAGTATTTTCCTGCACTACATCCCAGGGATCGTGCAATTATTCCATGCATTGTTGGTATATCGAATGGCCTTTCACATACCCTAGAGGTATATCTAAAGGTACTTCACGTACTTGGTGGTATATAGGAAGGACCCTTTCAAATGATTGTGCATTAGAAAACACTATTATAAAGTGTATCTCCCATGTACCTTGTGTATATCAGGAGACACTTGTATGGATAACGAGACCAACTAAGAACAACCATTTGACCATCCTATCATCACAATAGATCAAGAAAAACACTCAGGGAAATTGCTACACACATGTAGCCCGAGTAGTTGGGTATTAAGTAAAGGGTACGGTTCAAATCCTCCTTGTCACATTTTCTGTTGGAACTTGTGGTATCATGAGTTGTAGTAATTTGACAATCCTCTGAGGATCCAAACTTTTAAACCATTCCTATCATATTTTTTATTGTTGCTTTAGCTTGAGTAGCATTTGATATGCATGATTAGCTAGAGGTTTATTTGTGAGATCATTTTGTCCTTTTCAAATTGGTTGATTTCCCATCGAGATGACCCTGTCATATACATGGGTTATTACTTGAGCATCCCTCAAATCCTATGAATTGGCCTCCCATGGAACGAGAGATGGATACAAATTCTGAAGCAAGTAGTGTTTCTATGCTTGATTTAGAAGGAGTTCTGGTTATGAAAGAGGCAGGTGAATTCTCTCCTCCGACCAATGTTCCCATTATTGATTACTCAGTACCACCTTTAGTAGAAAAAACCTCCTCTCGAAATCCATCTTTTTACGTCCCAATTCCTTTTGTAGCTAGGCTCAATAAATTTCATCCTGATGAAATGGTTTCTCCTATATTTGGGCCAAATGCTCCATTTTGGGAAACCTCCTTAGGATGGAAAATCTAGATCTCTCAACTCGGTTCTACTAGTGCCACAAATGTCTCTTTTATGGAGCTAAATCCAAAACCTGGAAGCAACTTACCATGTATCCTACCTAGTGATATTTGGGTAGATCATTAAATATCCCTTCTAGTTCAATTCTAGAGAATGGTCCATTTTCACCAATGGTGACTAGGCTTACCACTCCTGTGAGAGTGCTACAGTTTGTTCCGAATCTAATGTCAAATTCTCCATTGGGAGGTACTTTTATGCCTCCCATGGGATTGCTGAATATTGGAAGTCATTTTTTACCCCCCACATCCCATGTAGCTAGGGGACCTTATGTGCCTGTTTTACATAATATTTCCTAGTGTACTAATCCAACTATAGCATCTAGTGGCCATGTTGGTTATGATCCTATTGGTCCTACTTTGCATCCAACCACATTTGATTGGGTCCCTCCTCAACAACCCAATATTGGTAATCAATGCCTTAGCTGGGAGTAATACAATAATATGTTATATGTCCCTTATCCTGGAGGAGTTACCAATCATTGGGCTCAACCTACCTATGGACCCCAATATGGACTTAACCAGGCACAACCACCATTAATGGGTCAAAATGATCCCAATTACCAATAGTTTGTAAGGTTTTATAGCCAACCTCAACCAACCTATGGTCCTACTAGGGTATCCTTACCTTCTCAATACTATAACTACCCACAACCAAACCAGTAACTCCCATTTTTGGATACTTTAGATTTTCTAGAATTTTCCAAATTGATTAATGATCCCATCCAACATGACCCATTTTGGCCAACAATTCCAGTCAAGTTACCATCATACTTTTCGAATGATGGAAAAAATATGAGATGAATTTCCATATGTGGTGTTCTTCCAACTCCCTAATGGATGATTCCATTCGTTTGAGGCTCTTCTAGAGAAGATTGAATGGTATGGCTGCTAAGTGGTACACTGAACTTCCACAACACTCATTTTTGGATTTTAATTCATTGGAAACTATTTTCCTTACCCATTTCCAGTTACCAATCCAATATGAAACTGGTATGGATATTTTGACCTCTCTTAGGAAGAATAATTCCACTCACATATCTGGTCTCATTCACGAATGGAAGATGCGTCGAAGGTTAATCAAAGCTCCTATTCTAGATCAATGTTAGTCGACTGGTTTACTAAATCATTGTTTCCTCCTATTTCTTGAGATGTGGCTATGGGAGGTGCTATTGGAGCAGTAATACATCCTGAGTACATATCTTTGACCTTAGGTTAACTTTATTTTCCTTATTGCAATGATATCCTATGGTTTAATAATTAGGAGAGCTGATTCAACAAGATAACTAGTTATTTTGGCCTGTTCACACCTACAATAACGCCCTAGTTGGTCAACCTAGCACATGTGCACCTTGTTTAATTTCTTGGGGTTCTACATCATTGATTTGGGTGATATTGTTTTGACTAGGGAGCACTAGTGGTGTATTTGGTCCATTTTGGCTCTCCCATGAGCATTTATTGCCACCTAGATCATCCCACTCACCTCTATATTCTCACCCATGCTATCCTAGGACTCATTAATGACCCAAAACACTTCAACAACATTCACATGAGGTTTCATGACTTTTTGAGCTGAGTTGGAGCTCCTTTGGTCTACCAAGGGGGGATTGAGGTCAAATCTCATCATGACACTTGTAATTTCCCAATTGGCTTCCATATCCACTCAAATTTTGTCCAATGTATTATAAATGTGTACCATAGCATATATAATATGTATGATAATGATATGATCAGCAATCAACACCATTCACATGTGTTATTCAAGCTATTTTCTGTCTCTTGTTGATTCTCTTGAAAATTTTGTCAAACACTTCATGTGTCAATATTGTTCTAGCTCCTAGATCCAATTGAGAAGTAAATTATTACATGGTATCAGATCTAGTTGGATCTACAAACAAATCCTGTGAGTTTTGAGTTGTTTTTTAGGGCATATTTCAAGAAAACTTGAGTGTTTTCTTTGCAAGTTTAACAATATTTTTATGTCATAGGTTACACAAGAAGGATGGAGAAAACTTGATCTCTTCTTACTCCATTCAATTATTTTTTGTGGAAGGTGGATATGGTCATCCAATTAAGGTCCAAGGGCCTCTACTGGGTCACCATGGGAACTGAGAACGAGCCAAATTCTGTTGTGGAAAAAGCTAAGTATTTTAATATGCTTGATGAGGCCTTTAGTGTGCTCTGCCTCAAAAATTCAAGAGAAATTATCTTTCACATAGAAATTCTTGGAACACCAAATGAATTTTGGGTCAATTTTGAGTCACTATTTAGGAAGACAGATGAAATGAGAGGCCATCATCTTGAGAATGAGCTAATCTCACTAAGCCCAGCTCACTACGAGACCATTGAATAATTCTTCACCAATTTTAAATAACTATTACTTCATCTATAAAAAAGTGGCATAGAGAATAAAAATGATCATCTTATCTTTTCAATCCTTTTGAAGTTGGAGCTGGAGTATTTTGTATATGTTTGGACATTTCACTCTAGCAAACTTACAACTAGAAATTTGAAGTTATTTGTGCTAGAAGATTTCATGGAGTCTTTGACTCAGGAGTAGGACAATATCATAAAAATGGGTCCCATCATCAAATCAAAGGATCAAGCCCTTGGTTCTGGTGTATCAATAAATCCCGGACCAAGAAGAAATATTTGAATCAAAAGGAGAAAGAGAAGAAGCAATCAAGTTCAGAAATCTCTAGTTCTACTGATGGGAGCTCGAGATCCAGAAGGAGGAGAAATAAGAGAGAAATACCCACATGTGATTATTAAATAGTTTCACATATTGAGAAATCTTGATTCAGAAAGAAAATGGATATCATGACCAAGATCCTTGAGGAGAACCATATTGGTCTTCCAAAATTTGCAAAAAGATGGGAGTGCAAGCAAGGAAATGATAAGGCTGAGCATGCATTGGGTGCATGGGTAAAACCCAATTCTGATTTATCTGTTTATTATAGATCTATTTCTGATTCACATTATGATATATCAAAACCTGAAACTTCCATCCCTTCCTTGAAAAAATTCCCAGTCAGTTCATCAAAGCTTCCTCCCAAAACTAGTCAGTTTTCACTAGCTTTTGATGTGCCTTCTGAAAGCCCTTTCCAAATACATTAAGATATTTCCATTTATGATTATTAATATGATATATAGGATGATAAAAATACTATGACATTCATTGAATCATTTCCCCAACCATCTCGTGACCAAAAGACCCATCAACCCTCAAGTTCACTAGTTGGAAATTCAGAAATTTGCCTAGTTTCCAATGTTATGTCTCTTGTATATGTTGTTGCTAAGTCTTGTATATATTTAATTGGTTGTAAATACATATCATTTTCCTTCATGGGACTTATATTCCATATTTATTTACTTTATTTCACCACCCATGGTTCAAATATCAAGTCTCCATACTTTCTTGGTTCGCTCAATTGCAATTGTGATCTAGTTGCTCACTCTTCTCTTCCTATGGATCCATTTGCTCATTGACACCATACCTATGATATTTTCTGATGTGTATGAAATATATTTTGATATTCCAGAGCCTCATGATCTTTGTTACATATTTGTGAAGGTGCTTCATCAAATTGGGAGAAATATTCATGGTTTTATTCATGATATGGCAACTACACATAATGCAGATTTTGTTGAATCTCAGTGATGTTATTTGGGAAATAATTTGTTGAGATATATTTTCCATGGTTGATTAAGATATTGGATCAAAGTATTATTGCAGAAAAATAAATTATTATGATGCCCCTCCATCATCAAATTATTACCATCAAAGGGCCTCTCCACATGATCTTTGTTTACAGCACTTTGATGCATTGATGCATGATCTTGGCATCCACAACATCTTCACCAATTCCATCACCAAGAAGATGTTCTTTCAGCTCATTCAAGTGAATAAGTGTTGATGTATATGTAACTTCGGAATGTATTCTTCTATGTATCTTATGTATTGTAACCCAATGTTTATTCCGAGATGTTTCTATTATGTATTTGAGTCATGTGGTCATGCCCCGATGTTCTGATCGAGAGGATTAATAATGTAATCAAGTCATATCAAGTCATTAGGTAAGTCCCCACAGTTTCGGGGCACTCGAGTTATTATACACTAATTAAGGTGTAGGCTCGAGTAGTAATTGTTATGTTGAGCCTACGTGTGAAAATGCAATTCAAGTGAACGGATGAATATAAATAGAGAGTGAGAGTATCTCTATTTATCACTTGTGAAATACATCACTTGCTCTCCCAAGTGTGGCGCACTACTGAAGAAGGAAATTTTGAGACTAGACAGAAGACAGAAGACTACTGCTGTTTTGGGAGATCTCTTACTGTTTTGGTGCTGATTCTATCTTAGAGGAAGTTGCGGGGTTTTCTCGTTTATGGTTTCCCCGAGGAAAATCTCTTTGTGTCTCTTGTCTCTTGTGATGTGCTTGTTATTCTCTCAGTGAAAAGATCCTAAGATCATAATGCTAGCTTAATGTGATGAAAAACTAACATGGTATCAGAGCTAACCTGAGAAGAAGACATTGTGCAGCTACAAGAACTAGGGCTTCCTATTTTGTGGATTTTCCTCCATATATTTTCAGCAAAAATAAGGTGGAACAACTCTTCTCCTTAGGGCACATCTTTCTGTTGATGCGGAATTCAATTTCAAGCATTTTCAGTTTCGATGTGGAAATTAGGGCTTTCTACAGAAGAGGAATTTTTTGAGTGAGACCAGCATAGGATTATTCTCCTCATCAAAACCGAAGTTTAGAGACATGGATCAAGAAATTTGGTTGGGTAAATCTCTGGGAAAGTCAAACCCTAGTTTGACCCTGAGCTAGGAGAAACCCTAAATACTAAAACTGCTAAGTTTTGGTACAGTCGCTATATTCCGAGATTGGAGAAGTCTCAAAAGATGAAAATTGTAGGGCTGAAGAAAAAATCATGATGAAGCCTGTGTCAAAAAATCAGACTCAGATTCACTGTATTCCAGGAGATATGATCTCTCCAAGTTAGGGTTCCAGCCTCTTCCAGAATTCATCCCTAAACAAGACATCTGGGGAGATCTGCAATATCTTGGTCTACAGAGGTCCAAATGGAATTCCTAAAGATGTTATAGAAAGGGAACAGACTTTAATTTCTATGTTCTGAATATAAGACTCAAAAGATTAACCAGTGACACGTGGCATGCCATACAACTTCGCTGTTCTGAACAGTCCTGTAACATGTCACCTTGGGAAAAGGATCATAAATCCGAAATGGTGAAACCAATTATGATGAAACCTATGGTGTTGGATCAGGGACATTCTATTTTACCTTAGTGAAAAATTTCAGACACAGAGGTGCAGTAATTTCGGAGATATCACAGAAACAGTAACAGGAATTTCTGCAGAAGAAATCAGAAAATTAGGGCTTCCTGTTTCGGGAGCTTCCCTCCACTATTTTCAGAAAAGGAGTACATTGGACAGGACCATTTGAAGAGATATATATGTTTATCCAATTAAATCTGAAATATTTCAAGTTTTTAAAATTAGGGTTTCTATGACAAACCCTAGATCAGCCAGCTCCGGAACAAGGATGGACACCTCAAATCGGTAAGATCTAATCCTTTGCTATTTCCATTTGAGGTTCTCATTTCAATATGATCTATCACAATAGATTGATGATAAGCTTGGTGAAGTTGACGACTTCCAAGCATATAATTATTTGATCTCTCTGAAGAAAATGAATTGGACACCTACATGAGTATAGAGGTTCCAGTTTGAGAGGGAGACGAGGTTAGAAGCCTTTCACAAGAAGAACTTGGTCAAGGCCAAAGAAGACATCATGCTCATGCTGCAGTGGATGATGGACCATCCAGAAAGAGATCCAGATATGAAAATGAAGATTCTTCAAGAAAGGATGAATATGTTCTGATATCAGCTCTCACATGTAACATTACTCATGGAAGTGATGATTGGATTATAGACAATGGGGATTCCAAACATATGACAGGATTCAAGGAATCCTTTGTAAGACTCTCAGAACACGAATCACCTCACAAGGTGAAACTAGGAGATGACTACCAATATCCAATAAAAGGTAGTGGGGAATATTCATACAAGCTAGACTCTGGTAAGTCTCTAACAATGAAAGAAGTATTGTTTGTTCCAGGATTCAAGAAGAACCTTCTCTCCATTTCAGCATTGATGCAAAAGGAATGCGGGTTGCATTCATAGATGGTCAAGTCATCATGTGGCCAAAAGGAAAGACTATCGATGATGCGGTAGTGATTGGATAACAAGAAGGAGGATTGTACAAATTGAAGGGTCATCTAGAACAAGCCTTGATCCATGATACGGTAGAGCCAAATGAGCTTTGGCATAGAAGGCTTGGACATGTGCACTACAGAGCACTACCTATTGCAAGCAAATTTGTTGAAGGACTTCCAGAATTCCAAGCAAAGCATGATGGAGTTTGCAAAGGATGTGCGAAAGGGAAGAATACAAAGAAGACATTTCCTAGCAGCGAAATCAAATCCAAAGGCATTCTAGAAATCATCCACTCTGATGTATTCAGTCCAATGTCATCAAACTCACTAAGCGGGTATGCATACTATGTTTCTTTTATTGATGATTTTTCTAGAAAGACATGGATTTACTTTATGAAAAACAAAGATGAAGTGTTCAGCAAGTTCAAGGAATTCAAATCCTTGATCGAGAACCATACTGAAAAGAAGATCAATACCATTCGATCAGATAATGGTGGAAAATTCACTTCGAATGAATTCAAAGAGCTATGCAAAGAAGCAGGGATTAAGAGGGAGTTGTCAACTCCTTATAACCCACAACAGAATGGGGTTGCAGAATGGAAGAACAGAACTATCATGGAAGCTGCAAGAGCTATGCTTCATGATCAAGATCTACCTATGCATCTTTGGGTTGAAGCTGCTAGAACAACAGTGTATGTACAGAACCGTACTCCACATAGAGTACTCGAGAACAAGACTCCTGAAGAAGTCTTCTCTGGCAAGAAACCAGAAGTCAGCCATCTCAGAATATTCGGTTGTCCTGTGTACATACATATTCCAAAAGAGAAGAGAACAAAACTAGATCCTTCAGGAAAGAAGGGCATATTTGTGGGTTACTCTGAAAGCTCGAAGGCTTACAGAATCTACTTCCTAGGATACAAGAAGATGAAGACACAGCTTACAACAAATCCAGAAAGAGACCTACTGAAGAACCTGAAGAAGAAGAAGCAGAAGCACCCAGGATCCATGATACAACCATGAATGAAGAAGATGATGAAGCTGAAGGATCAAGAAGCAGTCTACCCATGAAACAAATAAATATAAGTATTAAATTGTCATTTCATGATATTGTTTTGCATTTGTTTATATTCAGTTGATGTATCATGCCTGATAGGATGTTTGCATTAACGACAGTATACTACTAATATGCATGTGATGGGTAAGTAGCTCATGGTGCTATACAAATTCTCCATTGCTACTTATCTAGAATGAAACCTCTTTGCTGACATATTGTATTAGTGCACAATCCCAATGTTGTCCTGGTAGAGATGGAAGGCATCTAGAAAGTTTCAGTGAGATATGGATGAATGTTGTATTGGCTAAAGTAGTTGCATGATCATATATTTATGCATAAGTATATGCTAGTATAAATATTCCTTATGAAATGTTTCTAACCATACAATTGCATTTGACTTGTAGGAAAGACCGCATACATGATCACCTACAAGCAAAGAAGAATGAAGACTTGTTCCAAAGAACAAGTGACAACAGTTCAAAGACAAAGAATAATATGATGAGTACAGTGACATCATTGATGCAGAACCTTCTAGCCACCAAGAAGAAAGGGAAGACCAGTTCAAGAAGAATGATGTCTGGGTGCAGTATCGAGACCTGAAGAGAAGTTCATAGTTCCATCATGCAGTAGATGGAAACATCGTGGGATACAAAGCAAGATTCGTAGCATGAGGCTTCTCATGAAAAGAAGGCCTAGACTATGAAGAGACATTTGCAGCCAGTAAGATTTGAAACACATACATGATGAGATTGATGAAGATCTTAACCTTTACTACAACGTTGAAGATGCAAGTCTACACACTAGATGGTCACATAGAATATTAGTAGCATAGGAAGCTACTTGTCACTCCGGTACAGAATGTTTTCAATGCATAGAGCACAGAAGATAGAGGGAGTATGATGCTCCGCTTCAGAGGGAGTGACTATAGAATATCTTGAGGTTCGAAATGATATGACAGGATGGGCATATTACTGATGACTCTAGGCTTTACTGAGAGTAAAGTGGATTCCAAACTTTTCATCAAGGTTGAAGGCAGAATACCAGTGATGCTCCTGTTATGTGTCGATGCATTACTTTCTAGGTATGGAGGTGTGGCAGAGTACAGATGGAATATTCCTTGGACAAGGGAAGTATGCAGTAGAGATCTTGAAGAGGTTCAGGATGATGGACTGCATGACCACACCTATGGTATCGAACCTGAATCTTTTGAGTGATGCTTCATCAGAGTCGATTGATGCTACGATGTATCGTCAGATGATTGGATCATTGATGTACCTGACGAACATGAGACCAGATATTTGCTTTGCTGTGAACACCTTGAGCCAGTACCTGACAGATCCTAGAAGTGTTCACTTGATTGCTGCAAAGCATATTCTGAGGTACCTGAAGGGTACAATTGATTATGGGCTCAAGTACGATGTGAATCAGAAGATTAACTTGGAAGGTTATGTTGATTCAGATTGGGCAGGTAGTTCCATTGACAGGAAGAGTACTTCAGGGTGTTGCTTCAGTATGGGATTAGGTGTGATCTCTTGGTTTAGCAGGAAGCAATCCTGTGTGGCACTGAGTATATCTGAAGCAGAGTATGTCGCAGCTTGTTTAGCTAGTTGTGAGGCAGTATGGCTGCAGAAGCTACTGTCTGATATATTTGATCTCTCATTGGATGCTACTTGTATACATTGTGACAACCAGAGTTGCGTAAAGTTGTCAGAGAATCCAGTGTTCCATGACAGGTCGAAGCATATCGAGATCAAATATCACTATATCAGGGATATGGTGCAGAGAGGAGCAGTGAAGCTCCTGTATGTTGTGACGGAGGAACATATAGCTGATGTATTGACGAAGCCATTGGCTAGGCTGAAGTTTGAGTACTTCAGAGAGAGACTTGGTGTTCTCCAGATCGAGGTTTCCTCCCAGAGACAGTGATGAGACCCATAGCCATTCTGACATGGTGAGAGGATTGGTTCCTTCCATGGTCAGATGTAAGGGATGAGTCATTCCATCATGGTGAGAGGATTGGTTCCTTCCATGACTGATATGAGTGCTGAAATCCATAGCCATTCTGAAGAGCAGGTCAGATGTAAGGGATGAGCCATTCTGTCATGGTGATAGGGTTGCTCCCTTCCATGTCAGATATAACTGCTGGTCATTCTGTCGAGTAGGAAAAATGTAAGGGCAGTTGCCATTCTAGGAATGGAGGCACCTGGTCAGTTACCAAGATCACTCAGTGTAAAAACTGAGTAGCCATTCTGATGTGATAGAGGGATGTGTTCCCACTTGATCAGATGTAAGGGCTGAACCATTCTACTCATGGCTAAAGGATTAAGTTCCTTCCATGTTAGATGTGAGTGTTAGCCATTTTGACGAGCAGGTCGGATGTAAGGGAAACTGCCATTCTCTAGGAGAATGGAGGCGCCTGGTCAATTACCAGGTAGCTCAGTCGAGGAAGACTGGGGGCCATTCTGATATGATTGTTGGGATGTGTTCCCCTCATGATCAGATATGAGTGCATGCCCTTCCATCATTGTGAGCAGGATGTGTTCCTGCCTAGATGGATGTAAGTGCTGAGCCTTGTCACAGATGATAGTAGGTGTTTCCTATCATGCTGGTGACTGTAAGTGCTGTGTCATTTCACAGATGATAGTAGGTGTGTCCTATCATGCTGGTGACTGTAAGTGCAGTGCCTTTTCACAGATGGTAGTAGGTGTGTCCTACCATGCTAGTGATTGTAAGTGCAGAGCCTTTTCACAGATGGTAGTAGGTGTGTCCTACCATGCTAGTGATTGTAAGTGCAGAGCCTTTTCACAGATGGTAGTAGGTGTGTCCTACCATGTTGGTGATTATAAGTGCTGAGCCTTTCCACAGATGGCAGTAGGTGTGTCCTACCATGCTGGTGGATGTGAGCGCTGTTCCTTTCCACAGATGATAGTAGGTGTGTCCTATCATGCTGGTGGTTGTAAGTGCTGAGCCATTTCACAGATGATAGTAGGTGTGTCCTATCATACTGGTGAATGTGAGTGCTGGGCCTTTCTGATGGGATTGTAGTTTACTACATGATCAGATGTGAGTGCTGGGCGTGCCTTTTTGACGAGAAGGTCAGATATAAGTGCTGGGCGAAGACCTACATGAGGGTAGGCCTACAACGAGCATGAAAAAGGGCTGGCTCTGTAGAACTTCCTATGACGAGAAGAATCATGAGATAGCACCAGTGTTGATCCAGATCGAGTGATGATCCAGATCCAGTAATGATGAGCCAGCAGTAGTGATCTAGATCGAGTGATGATCCAGATCCAGATCCAGTAATGATGATCCAGCAGTAGTGATCCAGATCGAGTGATGATCCAGATCCATTCCAGTGTTGATCCAGATCGAGTGATGATCCAGATCTAGTCCAGTGATGATGATCCATATCAAGAGATGATCCAGATCCAGTGATGATGTTCTATGATGATCCAGATCGAGAGATGATCCAGATCTATTGATGACTTGAAGACGAAGATGACTTGAAGATGAAGATGACTTGAAGATGAGATTATCCAGCTGATACAGAGAAGAAGACCAGTGCTGAAAATTGTGTCGAAAGAATACCTTCCTAGTTAAGAGGGAGTGTTGATGTATATGTAACTTCGGAATGTATTCTTCTATGTATCTTATGTATTGTAACCCGATGTTTATTCCGAGATGTTTCTATTATGTATTTGAGTCATGTGGTCATGCCCCAATGTTCCGATCGGGAGGATTAATAATGTAATCAAGTCATATCAAGTCATTAGGTAAGTCCCCATAGTTTTGGGGCACTCGAGTTATTATACACTAATTAAGGTGTAGGCTTGAGTAGTAATTGTTAGGTTGAGCCTACGTGTGAAAATGCAATTCAAGTGAATGGATGAAAATAAATAGAGAGTGAGAGTCTCTCTATTTATCACTTGTGAAATACATCACTTGCTCTCCCAAGTGTGGCACAGTACTGAAGAAGGAAATTTTGGGACTAGACAGAAGACAGAAGACTACTGCTGTTTTGGGAGATCTCTTACTGTTTTGGTGCTGATTCTATCTTAGAGGAAGTTGCATGGTTTTCTCCTTTATGGTTTCCCCGAGGAAAATCTCTTTGTGTCTCTTGTCTCTTGTGATGTGCTTATGTTTTATTGTTGTGCTTGTTATTATCCTAGTGAAAATATCCTAATATCATAATGCTAGCTTAATGTGATGAAAAACTAACAATAAGAAGACCTTCTGGAGACATTTTTGATCTCTTCCATATCCATTTTTTTAGGGGAGGTTTTGTCCAATGAGGTTTTCCTCCTTACCTTGGTTACATGGATCAATAAAATTTGTTGTAAAAGGTGACTTGTGCCTTAGTTGCCAAGGCCTTAATATTATTTTTGATTAAATTGTACTAAGTATGGATTAAGGGGGGGTGTTAGAGTAGTAATAAATCCTTAGTACATATTTTTTATCTTAGGCTAAATTTATTTTTCTTCATGCAATGATATCCTATGGTTTAAGACTTAGGAGAGCTAATTCAACAAGATAACTGGTTATTTTGGATTGTTCACACCTACAAGAGCACCCTAGTTGGTCAACCTAGCACATGTGTACCTAATTTAATGCCTTGGGGTGCTACATCCTTGATTTGGGTGATTTGGGTTTGACTAGGGAGTGCTGGTGGTGTATTTGGTCCATTTTGGCTCTCCCATGAGCATTTATTGCCACTTAGAGCATCCCACTCACCTCTATCTTCTCACCCACTCTATCCTAGGACTCATTAATGACCCAACACACTTCACCAATGTTCACATGAGGTTTCATGACTATTTGAGCTGATTTGGAGCTCCTTTGGTCCACCTAGGGGGAATTGAGGTCAAATCTCATCATGACACTTGTACTTTCCCAATTGGATACTAGAGCCACTCAAATTTTGTCCAATGTATTATAAATGTGTACCATAGCATCTATGAGATGTATGATAATAATATGATCAACAATAAACACCATTCACATGTGCTATTCAAGCTATTTTCTAACTCTTGTTGACTACACTGCTCTGTTATCCAACTGAGAATATAGCCCCGTGAACATAATCAAATATGCATTGAAATAAAATACATACGCAAATGTATAATGCAATAATATAAATTGGAAAAAAATCTCTTTCAACACATTCAATATTTTCATAATAATTCATAAAGAAAATATATTGCAAATTAAATACAAAGAGAGCACTTATATTGAAAATTAGTTGGCCCACAACTACCTATGTCATTGCAATGTTCCACCCAACCATAGGCCAGTTGTTCTTATCAATATATCAACACAACTTCCACCCCCAATATGGGAATGATTTCCACAAGGAATAAGGAAACAAAATGCTCACACATAGCCAAATACACACCAAGGTTCTGCGAAGCCAATCTACAGTTGAGTTTATCAGGATGCTAAGGCAATGGAAAGGATGAATTTCTAAGCTAGTGAGCTCAACCACAGATATATGGACACCTACATGAGATCTATCTATATTGGACTCCACAATACCTACACATCCAACTCAAGGAAGTATTCCCTTCAATATTACATAGTCCCTCAGGCCATACCTTCCCTTCTAGTGTTCTTCAAGGTGTGCATCAAAGAATAAATAGGCCCTCTTGATCTTTCTGTGAGGTTCCTCTATTCACTAGGTTTATCAAGCTAATTCTGGGCCTCTTACACTCCTAATTCAGTTCAGAACAAAACAAGGGTGCACATAATAGAAAAATACAAATGTTGGGCATGAAGGAAAACATTTTGGCAACCAAAACGAAATTGAAAATGGGGAAATCAACCCTGGGTGAGAAATTTGATTTTAGAAAATGTTCATGGGAATTACTGGAACAAAAACGACCTCCACAAACCCCAAAAATTGTGGATCTCTTCTCCCATTTACTGGGAAATACAAAAAAGGGTTTCTAGCCATGGATAGATGAGGGAAACTACAGAAAACATGAAGGAAAATGCCCCAAATAGCTCTAGTTGCACGACGAAGAGAAACACATGGGTAAGGAATGGTTCGGGAACCAATTCATGGGTGGTTTATTGCCCCATAAGAAAAAATACAGTTTTAAAAAATGATGGCTTGCCCCAATATTAAATTGACTTCCTTACCTTTTCATTTCCAATGCATTGTCTACCTCAACCAACTTCTGGAAGAATTAAATGATTGGGTGTGTAAGACAAAATGGGCAGTTGAGAGTTTTACGGGTTCTCTTATTGACAGTTGGCTTAACCCTATTGGATTAAGGTTTTGAATAATTTCCATCCCTATTCCTTATTAAATCATGCCCCCATCTCTTCTTCCATTGCATAGCTAGTTGCAGGTATTTTATTAAATTACATATTTACATTATGTTCTCAATTTAATTGTGCCTGGCTAGCACGAGAAGCATAGGTATCAATTTTAATTGTTGATGCATAAAACACTAAATTGATGATGGGGCCTTGGCCTTGAGATCCTCACCATGATTTAATAACGTTATTTACATCATGTACAATTTTAATGCAATGGGGTCAAAATCGGGATATTACAACATGAGATGAAGACTTACTCGATGACAAAAATAGTTCACCAAAAACTCCATCAGGCCCACCCGAGCAAAGCCACAAAGGTAAGAGATGAGGTTGAAAAACTATTGAAATATGGTTTTATTTATCCTGTGCCTTTAGCTGAGTGGGTATCTAATATTGTTCTTGTTGCAAGGAAGCAGGGAACCATTAGGGTTTGCATTGATTTTAGGGACTTAAACAAATATTGTTCAAAAAACAACTTTCCTACTCCCCATATCGATCAAATCATTGACAATTGTGCTAGAAATGTCATATTTTCCTTCATGTATGGATTTTCTAGCTATAATCAGATTGAGATATTACCTATCGACCAACATAAAATGACATTCATTTTCCTGTGGGGAACCTTTTCTTATCGTAAGTTTCCTTTTGGCTTGAAAAGCACTAGATCCACTTTCCAACAACAAATGTCTTACACTTTTAATGATATAAAGCACATAGTGGAATCATATCTGGATGACCTACCCGCTCATTCACAATGGAGGGAGTATCATTTAGGGAATCTTAGGGACATTTTCCACCATTGTTGTCATTATCATATTCAACTTAATCCACACAAGTGAGTTTTTTGTTTTGATATTGGACATCTTCTTGGCTTCATTGTTTCCAAAGATCGAAATCGAATAGATCCCTTGAAAATTGCTGCAATTGTGGCCTTACCCCCCCCCCCCAACCGACATCACTAAACTCCAAAGTTTGTAAGGGAAGGAAAACTTTCTTCGTCGTTTCATGTGCAATTTTGTAGAGAAAATACATGTTTATATGTGTCTGTTGAACACGAACACTCCCTTGATTTTGGATGATCAATATCAATGGGATTTCAATAATTTAAAACATGCCATAACACATTCACCTTCGTTACAGCCCCCTAATTATTCAAAATATTTTTTGCTTTAAATTGCTGCCTCCACTACTACCATTGGTATGGTTTTAGTGCAGGGGGATTCAAATGGACAAGAACATGTGATTTATAATATTTTTAAGAAACATTTAGACTCTGAAACTAGGTACTCACACATGGATAAGTTAGCTTTGGCTATGGTCATTGTTGTACAACACGTTTTTCACTACATCTTATTTCACACCACCACCATGTTAGGATTTATAATCATCCATTGACCAAAGTGTCTATTAGATTATTTTATCCTAACTTAGAAGTATTTTATTAATTATTGGGTCAACTAGTACCATTGGGTCCACTTGGCCTAATGGGGCCACATGTACCAGTCACTAGAGTGTGGGGAACACCGATAGAGGCTAATTGAGACTGACTGCACTTGCATGTATGATCTTAGGCACCTCTTATGCCAATCCCTACATTTTAGGAGCCATTGGGAGTCCTAGAAAAAACCTCCTCGAGTTGTTGGGAGTTGGTAACTAGTTAAGCTTAGGTACTCTTCAGTTACATTTAATTAGTTCTACTCTAGTTCAATTAGCACTAGGTATGCATGGCTGCATGTGGGAAGGTGATAGTTCTCATCTAATTTTGGAAGGTGTTAATTCTCACCTAATTCTCACCTACCACTACAATTAGACTGGTTTAACTGATTATAAATGATGGATTGAATGAATTAGACATATGGAGTTAACCCCTTAGAATCCGATAGTGATTTAGGAATCTTTAGTTACCCATGCAGTCAGATATAGTTAGATTCAGTTTTCACATTCAAATTCATCCCTGATGAATTTGAATTCTTCCTTATGTAACACTATTGTAACACCATATTCTTTAATGAAGATAATACTGTAATTTTCTGAGCAATACTTGTCTATTTCCTGTGATATTTGATTTGTTCTATTTGTATAATTCGTTCCTCTTCACTGCATAATAATTAAGAATTTGATTGCACTCATTTCCTGATGATATAAATGCCACATCAATTCTAACATGGTATCAAATCCATCTCAAGCAAGCTTCAAGTTTGTATACTCTCCATTGAACACCAGAAGCAATTGGGTTTCCACAAAAGTCCCGCAAAGAGTGCCTTGATTCCTCTGAATTTATTCAGAGTGGCGATGCGGGTGTGGTAGACCCTGTGAAAGTGTTCATGTTGAGACAAAAGGATTGATTCTAACATAGTTAGAATGTTTTTTGTTTTGTAGTGAAATTTCTATAGGTGCTACATAGCTTGTGTGAAGATATTGTATTTTCCAGTAGGATAATTATGGATTCTCAACCCTCCACACCTCGGATCCTAAAACCCTTCAATTATGCTTATTGGAGGAAAGATATGCAATTTTACTTGCACAATAAGCGCCACTTTAGGATAATACTTGGAAGGGAGATCGAGCCCCATAATCCAGCTGAGAAAAACAAGTTTCTAAACCGCTTAGATGAAGTTTTCAGTTATCTATGTACTGACATATCTAGATATCTCTTTCACCTTGAAGGTTTGAGGAATCTTAGGGAAGCTTGCAACAAGATTGAAGTATTGTTTGGAAAGAAATATGAGCTTTGGGTACACATTTTGGAGAGCGAGTTGATAGCCTTACATCCCAATAGTTTCGAGACCATAGACCAATTCTTTACTGAATTCAAGTTCCTTGCACTTCAATGCAGACAATGCATAATAGAAAGGAAGGATGACGAGCATGTGATCTCCATACTTAGAAAACTGGGATCTGATTATTATTTATTTGTATCAATCTTCCATTCCAGAAGAGATTCCATTCCCAATTGGAATATTCCCTCACTTGATTCCTTTTCGGAGTCCTTAATACAAGAGATAGTGAAGTTGATCCAAATCGGAGTCATCAATAATTCCAAAGATCAAGCCCTCCTGGTTAAAGAATATAGAAAAGCTCAAGATAAAGGGAAATCTATGTGGAAGGAGCCTAAAGTAGCTGATTTGAATCCTAAGAGAATCAGAATATTTTGGAAGGAACTTAGGGCTCTAAGAAGAATAAAAAGAAGATGCATTCCTACTGTATGAGTGGTTTTCATCCAGAAGACTTGTGCATGAAGAAGACCCTCAACTAGTTGAAAGATCTACATGTACAAAAAAATATTTCCCTTCCACAAGGTACAAACATCTCTGACTATGAATAGCAGAATAAAGAACATGAAATATTCCATGCCTTGCATGCAAGCCTCACTCCGTCAAAGGCTTATTTGATAGATTCTGGAGCATCCAACCACATGGTTTCCTCTAGGGAATCCTTCATCACTTTCCCTCTAGCAAGAGGATCTAGAAGTCATATGGGAGATGAATCTAAGATCCCATCTATTGATATAGGTTCAAATAAAATCCAGCATGATGAGTTTGTGCCCTCTCCTACAGAAAATCAAATTGTTGAAGATGAAGAAGAAGCAGAATTTTCCACATAGTCAATTCGAATTGATCAAGAATCTCTCCTTGGAGTGACTCCTTCTTCTGTTGCTCTAGAAGTTTATGAGATATCTGGTATCTCATATTCTCACAAGGATGATCCATAAAAATACATTCAAATCTCATTTTTTGAAGAAAAACTCTCCTTCTATTCTTTGCAAAAATTCTCCAATGATTCTTCTATTTTAAATTATGTGCATAGTTTACCAGTGATTGTTTCATAAAATGAAGATGAATTTGATTTCTCTATATAAAATGATGTTTATGGTGTGAAGATAAGTAATACCATGGATATTTTGGAAATAATATCAGATTGTAGGAGTGATACATTTACTCTCATTGATCTAGAGCTTCTAGTAAATTCCTGCATGATTGCGGGCACCAATTTTTCAGAATTTTGAAGGAGAAAATTATGCATCTACCATCTCAGTGGAGAACATTCTTGGATATGATATGAACCTATTTGGATCTGATTGATTTGTATCTTATCTTATATTATTTGGTTCATATTTTAAATTTCAAAAACCTTCAGTCATTCTTGTAGCTGGTCTCATCAATTTTAGAGTGACAAATCAAGTACCGCAAGTCTTCTTCAAACTTGCTGCTGGGGATTTGATGTTAGTTTCCTCTTATGAGTTTTATGATATTATATTTTGTGAATCATTGGTTATTTTTGAATATATATTATATTATGGATCTCAATAATTCGCTCTCCATAGTCCCAGGGCTTCTCTACCTATCTATTTGATCACATGCTCATCTCCTCACAGAACTAGTAAAGATGGAGACATTCTGCATTCGCCTAGACACTTGCTCCTAACATTTGGGGCTGATTTTACCTGACATGGTTTGATGTTCAAGGATGAAATATATCAGTTGTTTGGGTGTTCCTCACACGCTTCAAATTTTCAAGCACCTTTGCTCTCTCATTAGTTGATTTCACTTGCTCTACATGGGTCTAGTTTTCATCTAGCAGCTGTCTATATTTCTGATTCAGTTGAGCATATTTTTTTTCTTCCAAAGAGGAATATTCCTCCATACATAATCCTTCAATTTGGATACAGAGGTTCACATGCACAAATTCAGTATGTTGCTACACAGAAGGACTAAAATACTGCTTTGTTGCTGCATAGTGCTGCAAATGACAACAAAATATTTTGAAAGTTTTTAACTTGTATTTCCTGATTCCTGCTTATCTTGAGGGGTGGTTTTTCCCATGAGGCTTTCCCCGATTTCCTCAGTTTATTAAGAATTTTTTTTATCTTTTAGATTGTATATGGGTGACCTTTTGTCCTTGTTTCCAAGTCCCACATTTGTCCAAGTTAGGATTCAGGGGGGTTGTTAGGATTTATAATCCTCCCTTGACCAAAGTGTCTATTAGATTATTTTATCCTAGCTTAGGAGTCTATTATTAGTTATTGGGTCGACTAGTACCATTGGGCCCACCTATCCTAATAGGGCCACATGTGCCAATCACTAGATTCTAGTGAACAGCGATAGACTCTATTTGATACTGATTTCACTTTCATGCATCATTTTAGGCACCTCTTAGGCTAATCCCTACATTTTAGGAGCCATTGGGAGTCCCGAGACCAACCTCCTTCAGTTGTTGGGAGTTGGTAACTAGTTATGCTTAGTTACTCTTCAGTTACATTCAGTTAGTTCTACTCCAGTTCAATTAGTGCTAGTTATGCATGGCTACATGTGGGAAGGCACTAGTTCTCTCCTACTTCTCACCTACCACTATAGTTAGACCGGTTTAACTGATTATAACTAATGTATTGACTGAATTAAACATTTCGAGTTAACCACTTAGACTCCAATAGTGATTTAGACATATTTAGTTAGTCATGTAGTCAGATACAGTTAGATTTAGTTGGTATATTTGAATTCATCCCTAATGAATTAGAATTCTTCCTTATATAACACTATTGTAGCACCAGATTCTTTAATGAAGATAATACTGTAATTATCTGAGAAATATTTGTTTGTTTCATATGATATTTGATTTGTTCAATTTGTATAATTAATTCATTTTCAATGCATAATAATTAAAAATTTGATTGCACGCATTGCTTGATGATATAAATGGCACAACAATTATAACACACCATGCTCACAGATCAAAACCCCATTTACTACATTCTGACTCGTCAGGTACTAGGGGGGAAATATTCTCGTTGAATTGTTATCTTGCACTATTTTGACCTCAATTTTACTAAAAGCACTTCCAAGAAGTCCTTAGTTTTTTTGGAGTTGATGTGTGATCTTCCCCATGCTATCGTGGAAACTGAGCCCAATGATTCATTTCAAGATGAATTCTTGTTCCTGATCAGCACGATAGACCCATGGTATGGAGATTTGATCATATATCTCCAAAATCAGATATTTCATCCTGGCCTATCTCACAATGATAGTCGGTGCATTCACCATCACACTAAATATTATTTGATTCTAAATGATACCTTATAACAATGTGGTATTGATTCCATTCTCCAACAATGTTTAATTCATGACGACGTTGTACAAGTATTGAACGACTGCCACTCTGGAGCATGTGGAAGTCATCTTTTTAAGATGGCTACAACTCAAAAAATTCTTTGCGATGGGTACTTTTGCCCTCGATCTTCAAGGATTTCTATGAAATGGTAAAAAAATGCACACCCTGCCATCTCTTTAATCTAAAAACGAATACCCACCCTACTCCATTACACCCCGTCATTGTGATTGTCCCTTTCTCCAAATGGGGGATGGATTTCATGCATTTTAAGCCTACCTCATCCGAGGGGTATGGTTACATTTTTGTAGTTGTTGACTATTTCAAAAAATGGGCTGAGAAAATGCCTACATATTCTAAGGATGGTAAGACTATCGCCCTCTTTTTGTTTAACCATGTCATTTCTAGGTTTGGATTTCCTCGGGCCTATAGTAATTGATCACGGATCCCATTTCCATAATGAGATGGTGATTGAGCTAAGTGCCAGGTTGGGTTTTCGTCATGAAAACTCAACCCCTAATATCTGCAAGCTAATGGGCAAGTGGAATCCATTAACAAAGTCCTTAAGACCATTCTTCGTAGGATGGTTGGATAACAAAAATCAAATTGGCATTTAATTCTATTCTTGACACTTTCGGACTATATAAATTTTGTGAAAACAACGACCTATTTCACACCTTTCCAATGGGTCTATGGACTGGAAGTTGTTTTACCTATCGAATGCAAAATTTCATCACTAAAACTAGTTGTTGAGCTTCTAGCCAACACCTAGACCGAGGAAGAACATTTTGTTTATCTAACTAACAGTTATGAGACATGTAGAAATGTTGCTTTAGCTAACAAGTTGCACAGGAAATGAGTAAAGTCCCAGTATGATAAATTGGTTCAACCTCGGGTATTCAACGAAGGTGATCTTGTTTTGATGTACGATCAAAAGCATGATAAATTGGGAAAGGAGAATATGGAATCAATGTGGTATGGTCCCTACATCGTTAGCAAAATATTGGAAAAAGGGGCCTACGATTTAGTGTACTATGGTGGATACATTTTAGGAAGCCTCACAATGGGTTCTACCTAAAAATGTACTATGCCTAGGACATCGTTGCATCCGTAACTTGTATATATGTGTATATTTGACTTTTTAGTGTGGTTTAATTAATTTAATATGGCTTTGGGTATTATTCGACACTGCTTATTCCATGTTATGATTTAAATTATATATGACTATATTCTATGGTTTTGCTGACGATGCTAGCCCCCATACCCTGAATCTTGCTTTAGAAACCTAGGTACTGTATTCCCAAACCAATGACTTAGTTAGTTCAAGATGAGTCTTCCTAGGTCCCGCTACAAAAAACATTGCCAAGTATCATGCGATGGTAAGGTTGTTAACACTAGTGGAAAATGAGAGATTAGTGACCATGAGTCTAAAAAGTTTGGTCACCACAATCTCCTAAAAGGGAAAAATGACCAAAATTGATAATTATAAGTGAGCTTACTAAAAACGATGAAGAAAAATGACCACTTTTGGTCACGGGATAGAGACGAACTAAAAATGACCAAGATAAATGACCAAATTTGATCACGAGATATGTAGACTAAAAATGACCATATAACAATTGGTCATTTATTAGGTCATTTTTAATTCTGTCACTCTGACAATGGAAAAAATTGAAAATTTGACAATGAATTTGTACCCTTAGCATCGACTCTCTGAATCCATCTACTCTATTAGAATTTAGTAAAATGTAGACAGTCCCTCATGTCACATCTCAACTAGAAACACCAAATAATCTATCATCACAATGTTCTAGCACATGTCCTAGGACTTCTAAAATAGATTATCATCATTGAGTTGGATTCCTTCCCTTATAGTACGATTCCACATAAATATTATTAACTCATTTGAGTTTATCCAAGTGTTCTACTAATTCAATATGGGTTTTGAAAACTATACTCCTATAAATAACGTTAATATAGGCATGCCATCAATTCCTTGTAACATAAATTTATAGGTTTCTAGTACCAAATTTTTAGCTTTGTTAGAAGGGGGATTAATTATGGCTTCTAGTTTTCCTCTTGCTTTCTGGTTTTCCCTTTCTCGATTCAAAGAAAACATAGCATATGAAGATAGGAACTATCTCTCCTCGTTCATGGTTTGGGAGCACGCAACTTGACAGAATGGGATAACCAAATTAGTGCATTTGAAAAACACTTTGATCTCCTCATCATGGACCTCGTATTCTATGAGACTCCGCAACTACAAGCTCTGAGCATACTGATATTTTCCAAGAGGAGTGCCTCAAGAGTATGCTCCAATGTCCTAGACTGGAGAGTGTGATCGTGGTCGGGCATATCTACGGTGGATTCATTGCCTAATATTTTACCTGATAGGGATTTTTATCATTTGGGTTTGAATAGCAGATGTGGCAATGGATTTTACTAAATCCTAATTAAAAAACCTACATCCTATTTAAAAAACAACATAACATTTAGCATTAATATGAATATATATATTACAATAGATATCTATTATTATATAATACTAATTATCATTATAATATAATTATAATAACTATATTTATTTATATAGTATGAATTATTTATCATACTAATTCATATGTTTCTTTACTAAATATAATTAAAATCACTTAAAAAAACTCTTTCACATTTTAATCAAGAAATCCAAAAACCGATCAATTAAATTTAATAAAAATTAAGAAAAGAAAATTCTACTCAAATAACTATATTAATTTGCAATATTTTATTTAAAAATGAATGATGAAGCTTTTATGAAAAACTTATTCCTGTGGGTTCAAAAAACTTCAATGGAAACATATACTAGTTCATGATGGTTCCAAACCCTTAAAAGAAAACATATACTCTACATCTACCTATGCATTTTAGGTATCCAACATCTTGGTGGGAGACACTGTGTAATTTTGAACTCTGGAATCTCATAAATTAGTGGACAGATCGTGTTATTCTCCAAAACCCGAAAGGATGGACAACAATTTTGGCCTAGATGATGCGTTGGGTGGCATGTACCGTTGCAAGATTGCTCTATCCATCGTTGTATAGGTCTGATGTAATAACCATCTTGAATATGATCAAAGAGAAAAAAAAAGTAGTGGGTAACCCAATGCTTTATCCCCAACAATGATGAACTCGTATCGTGATCAGATGTTGCATGAGCCTCCTCCTGTAAACTTCTCCGTTTAGTTTTGCCAAGAACATTTTATCAGGAACATAATCATTAGGTAGATCCAGAACCCAGGTTGCAAGGTTTTTCTTCTCATGAATTTCAGGATTTCTCTGAGGTTGTTTTGGTGTGGAAATTGAACCCAAGAGATAGAACAATTACACTCACACAATTGCTAATCAAACATCCAAAATTAACACCAAAGGATATTGAAATTGGAGCATAACACTAATCTGTATTCAATAAGTGTACAATAACCAACCTTGTGAAGTAATAGGTTGCTGCAATATATAATTACATGAGATATTTGAATGCATAAGGATTCCATTCGAAAAGGTGAAAAAGTAGGCTTACTAAATCTAGTCAAATCCCCCATAGGTGCATAAAGAAGTTCCCAAATCCACCAAGATGCGCACGAATTGGCTAAGTCAAGTAGGAAAGCTAATCAGGGATGGAAAGATAACTCATACATGATTTTATTAGGAGAATCGGAGGGAGGATGATGTGGGAAAAAAAAATTCAAATGCACCTAGTCAAGCTTTTCCTTGTGCCTTAATTCTCAATAAAACAAGAAGCTTTTCAGAAAAAGCAGATATGCGCTTCGGAGGATCTAGAATAAACTAGACATGCTAAATATGGTTTCCAGGAGGTTTCCCAAGTGGTCCATGACTCATTTTTATCAAGTGTTTACTTCTAAGACATGTAGAAGGCAACTAGCATAGAGTGGAACCTAAAAGACTAGGTAATAAGACACAAACGATTTAATTAATGTCTAAGGTAGGTAACTATGGGTTCATTATTCTAGCATGCCCCTTAAGCTTGAATTTATGAGTAAATATCAGAAAAATATAGGGCCTAGCAACAAGGCTTAGTCACCCTTTACATACTACTTGTCCATACAACCAAGGAAAGAGGCAAAAACCCAGTGGGAAAATCCTCCCTTAAACATGGACAGGAAAACAAGATTTGGAAATAATGTCATCAATCATGCTTCACAGCATGATCAGCAATCCCCAGTAGTGATTTGATATTTCTTAATGTCTTCTCACAAAAAACTTTGGTGAAGATGTCTGCTACTTGTTCTGAAGATGCACAGAAGAGTAGATGCATGGTACCATCATGCACAAGCTATCTGGTGTAGTGCATATGGATCCTTTTGGCTGTCCTCCAGTGGATCTAATGAGGATGATCCATATATCTTGAAACCACACTAAATGCATAAGATAGATCAGGTTGAGTGTGTGTAAGATAAAGCAAACACCCAATCAACTGCCTATATAGTGTATTATTTACCATAGGAGAAGAACCTGCTTCTTCAAGCTTAACTCCTGAAAGGAAGGGAGTCTTGCTTGGCTTGCAATATTTCATGTTGAACTTGTTCAAAAAATCTAAGGCATACTTTGGACTGATGTACTTTGATTCCATGTTGGTATTGAGCAATTTCGAGACCCAGGAACTGGCTCAACAATCCCAAATCTGTCATAGAAAATGCATGGTTCATTGCATCCTTCAAGGAGGAAATCTCTTTCTTTGAACTTCCTGTAATTAGAAGGTAATCCACATACAATACAATAATAATCAAAGAACCATGAATCAGCTTCAAATAGACGTTAGGATCATACTTGCATCAAACAAAACTCAATGACAGCAAAAAGCCATCAACCTTGGAATACCAAGCCCTGGGGGCTTGCTTGAGCCCATACAAGGATTTGTTTAACCTGCACACTAAATATGGATTAGAAAAAAACCCTTCAGGTTGCTACATGTAAATCTCTTCAGTGAGATCTCCATTTAGGAAATCACACTTCACATCCATGTGATGTACCTCCCACTGCTTCGAAGTTGCAATGGCTAATGCTAGCCTTATGGAGTCCATCTTTTCCATTGGTGGAAAGGTTTCATTGTAGTCAATACCATGTAATTGTGAGTAGCCCTTGGATACCAATATTTCCTTATATTTCAAAGGTGAACCATCAGCAGCAAACTTAGTCTTGAAAAGCCACTTACATTGAACTAGCTTCCTCCTTGGAGGAAGATCAACCAGTTCTCAAGTGTTGTTCTTCTAGAGCGAGCTAAATTCTTCTTTCATGACTATTTTCCATCTTGGATCATGTGTTGCATATTCATATTTCTATGGATCTGATTCAACCATCAGATAGCACCTCTCATCAAATAAAGGATCTTTCATACAAAGGGCACTCTCAAATTGAGATCTAGTCCTCCTAGTGTCATTAGGATTTCCAGCTAGTTCCCCAACTGCATGAATGGTATTTACTACCCATTTTGGTCTTGTAGGACTGTTAGTATTTGAAATAAAATCATCATTATCATAAATATCAGAATCAGCAAACTCATTAGTCTCTCCACTTACAATCAATGGATCTGGTGGTGAAGAAGACTCTCCAACGTCAACTGCTACTAAAGGCTCTTCTTGGAACTGAACACTTCTTTCAATGAAAATTTTTTTAGTGCTCAAGTTGATCAACTTGTACCCTTTTGAATATTTAGAATACCCAACAAATAAGCACTCTTGGCTTCAGGGCTACAAATACTTTCTCTTTCCAGTTGGAATTCTAGCCCAAGCCTTTGAGCCAAAAATCCTGAAATGGGTCGCATCTGGCTTGTGCCCACGCCAAGCTTCGAAAGGAGTCACACCATCAAGTTGCTTATGAGGCACCCTATTCTGGATGTAGGATGCATAGTTTATAGCCTCAGTCCAAAAATATGGTGGAAAAGTCTTAACCTCCATCATGTAGGTTTCTATCTCCTTCAGTGACCTGTTGTTTCTCTTAGCAACATAATTTTGCTATGGTGTGTAAGGGATCAAATGCTGCATCTAAATACCTACATATTTACAATATTGAATGAACTTAGACTTGACATACTAACCACCATTGTCATATCTAAGGATCTTGAGTTAGCTCCCAGACTGATTTTCAACCAAGGCATTAAAAACTTTGAAGAGGTCAAAAACTTCAGACTTATGGTTTACGAAGTAAACCCAACAATACCTAGAAAAGGCATCTATGAAGGTTAGTGCATATTTGGATTGACTCATGGACATATGAGGAAATGGACCAGAAATGTCACTATGGATCAACTCAAGAGGTGCAGAGGTTCTCTCATAACTAGCTCTCTCAAATTTGTGCTCTCGGTGTTTTCCTAGGATACAACCTTGACAGAATCCCTTGGAAAACTTGATCTTTGGTAACCCTATTATTAGGATTATTAATCCTCCCTTGTCCAAATTTGATCATATGTCTAAATCAGGATTCATGTCTAAATCAGGAATTCATCCAGTCTATTTATAGTCATTAGCACTATTATCCACTAATTTTCCACTTAGTTGGATTACCTGAGGAGCCATCGGTTGATAGACTTATTGAAAGTCTGATTCCAGTGTATCAATTGATCCGTCTGCTTGTCTAGCCAATATTGGCTAGTCACTTTTTTATTTGAATAATTTTGACCATGGCCCCGCGGGGTTTGTAATAAAATGTGCTAATATGTTATTTTTGAGTGGTTCGGTCTCCTAAGACGTAGAATCGCAAATAGGGTATTCCAGGGAGTTTTTTGCCCCTAACAATTATGTTTTGCCTTCAGCCGAGTATAATTGACGAGGTTTTCTCCCGCTCCCTCCAAAGCTGGAATGCCCAATGTTGAATTATGGGCCTTGGGGGGTTATTAGAGCCCAACTGAGTGTTATAAGCCTACTAGACATTATTTACATAGATCATGGTCATGTCCTAAGTCATCTGGACACATAAAAAAAATTTGAAAAAATCTTTTTCGAACAGTGAAATTTTTTTTAAAATTTTTTTTTAATATTTAATTACTTTTCCTAAGTTTTTTGGGTTAATTTTTCCATAAATTAAACAGAAAAAACCCATCCGTGATCCGGACTCATAATTCAGTGATTGAAGGCTCTAACCTTAATCCAAAAATCATTCTTGATCAGCCAACCAGTCAGAGCCAACTTTCAGATCAGCAATCAGACACATAATGCCTTTTTACTCAAAAAAGTCAGTTTTGAGTAAAAAAATGATTTTTATTAAAAAATAATTTCTATTAAAAAAATGATTATTTTGGAGAAAAACTAAAACTCTCCAAATTAATCCAAATTCAGTAAAATAAAAGGCTAAATGGCATCTCATAGAACACTTATGATGATTGGAGTTATCATAACTCAGCTTCAGTCATCATTAAGAGAGCAATTAATTTATTATCAATTATCAGACATGTCATCTCCAGCTAAATATGAGATGGAGAGCTCTCATTGGTCTGGTGATTTGATCGAGGTGAAGACTGAAGCTTACACCATCAGTGGGCTTCCCAAACCTAGCTCAGGCTCCTACCAGACCTAAAGGATGAGCTTACCTACATCCAGACTCCCACATGTGGCCTCATCCTTGGCTTGTTTTCAGTGCACAGGTTTGGAGTGGGGGCGCCTTGCCTAGGTGGAGGCCTCCCCTCACTCCTGGTTCTCCGGTTTAGGTCTGGGCTCTTTGTTAGGTGGCTAAGCTGGTTAGGGTTTGTTTTTTGGTTTTAGGGTTTTAGCACTCTCTCATTTGTTAAAAAGAGGCTCTTTCAGCTCTATTTTCATGGACTTTTGTAACGGAGTTACTCTGAGAAAATTGTATCAAGCATTTGCTTTAATTTGTTAATAAAGATCAGACTTTGGAGGTCCATGAGCTCTTGGATGTGTTAGTTTTTTGCAATTGGTTGAGGTGATATTGTCTCTAACCCCTATTTTCTTTAATGCTTATATGAGATTAAATTGTTTATTTGTTAGCTCAAGAGGGCCATTGTTGGCACAATAGAACAATCATTTGTAGTTCAAATTGATTGTTTATGCGAAGTAGATTAGTATTTTGATGGACATGAGTAATCACTATATACGTAATGTTGATCATGATTCAATTTTCTTAGCATACTAGAATGTATTTTGATCTCACGTTTTGAGTCGAGTTGTAGTGTGTTTTCAAGCTTCACAGGTTTAAGAAGGGTGTGAGCTCAGCTACTTCTATCCCAGGCTTCAAGCAACCTTTTTAATCTAACACTTTCATTGCAGGACCTACAAAGATCTTCTTCTTCAAAATACAAAAAGAAAGCTGGGAGTCTAGCTCTCTCTCTTGGGTTCCATCCATAATTTCAAATACTTTCTTGGTTACCGAACTTCCCTCTTCTAGTTCTCTCTTTGCTCCTTGATCCCCTTGTTTTTCTTGCTTGCTAGCCTTCTCCTCCTTGCTTGGTTTTCCCTTTCTTATCTTTCCTTCATCGCTGCCCCATTTTATTCCTTTTACCACTCCTTTTCTTCTTTTTGGATAGCCCTGGTGTGCCCTAGTTTATGCCCCTTTTTTTGCCTCTTTTTGCCCTAGTTTTTGGGCCTTCTTCCATCTTGTTTTTGGCCTTTTCTTCCCCTTTTTGTTTGCTGTCCTGTTTTTTTATTTTTATGACAGCCATCTTCCTTCTTCATTGCTGCCCTGTTTTCATCATTTTTTATACTCCTTTGGCCTCATAGTTGGCCGCCCCATTCTTCCCTTTTCTTGTCTTTGACCTTCTCTTTGTTTTCCTTCCTTCTCCCTATCCTTTTCTTCTTATTTTCAGCCTTCTTTGCCTTACTCTTTTGCTCTCATTGTAACTTCTTCTTTTCCCTTTTTGTAAAGTTCAAGAAAAGTTTCGAGAAAAGTTTCAAGTAAAAGTAAATCACTCTCCTTTTTAACGGAAATTTTAATGATAGTAGAGTTGTATGCTTTTATTTGAAAAGCCCTTTCAAGGATTAAATTACTAGAGGCAAATTGTAATAATTTCAATAAAGTACTTTTGTTTGAGTGGGGTTTTTAAGTCCCCACTCTCATCCTCCCCCATTTGGGGAGGCTAGTGTTGTGTTTACTTGTGTATTCTTAGGTTAGATTTGCTTGTCTTCATCATTATTTGCATCTTATTTTTACAATACTAATTGTTAATTCATTACATCTAATTCATTAATTAAGTTGATTACTCTATTTTTAAATTGTTTATCTTTCTAAGTAAATCGACTATTTAAATCTCTTGAATCACACCATAAGGTGGATCAAGAGTGCTCTCTGTCGGAGAGTTTAATAAGTCATCTTTGATTTTTTATTTACATTGTTTAATCAATTAACTCTTAAGTAAGACTTTTGAACTTGCAAAAACACAAGTCAAGAGCACTCTTTATCGGAGAGCATCCTAGGTTTGCATAATCCCTGCATTAGTCTCATCTAGATTAGCTAAGTCTCTTGAACCACTGTCATAAGGCAGGGTCAAGAGCGCTCTCTGTCGGAGAGTATTAATTAATCAACTTAATAAAACCTTCAACACACACACCCTTTTTAATTAATTAACTCCCTCCCCTCCTTGCCGGAGTATGCTTTGACCGATCCCAGATCGGAATACCCAGAAACAACACTGGATCTTTAAACCCTACAAGAGAAATTTAATAATACTTAACACCCATAAAAAACACACCAACGTTGTAGGGATTCTTCGAAAGTACTTCCTAGTAGAGGTGCTGGAACCTCCCGTTGTCTTAGATTCTTGGCTAGCTGGTCAATCTTGGCGATACTAGCCTAGGATACTGGGCAGGCCCGACATGTCTTCAATGGAGAGAACTTAGAAGAGTCTCCCGGCTTTGACAAACCTTTGTTGACACTCTAAGCAATACCACTATCAAAAACTTTTAAAATCTACCAAGAGCACTTGCAAAACCTAATACTCACTAGCTTGATTCCTAGACTTTATTTCATGCATTTATTTGACTCCATAAGGCACTGGTCCTTTTTTATATTTGATTAATTTTCTATCTTGATCAACTATCTATGGGCCATTTCAATTGATTATATTTGAATTTTTAAGTTATAAGTTTGGAATCTTTTCTTATCTGTGTGATCTCTTGTTAGAAATGTGGATTGCTTTGATTAATCATCACCCCCCTAATATTAATCATTTTAAATCACAATAACTCCTAAACAACACCCATCCGCATCAAAAAATATCTAAAAATTAACTTAAAACATTGAGCCATAGAAAAATCTTTGTTAGGGACTACCCCCCTTGGATTCGTTAGGAGTTAGCCTAAACGGAGGATCGAGGAGTAGGTGACAGTACCTAGCTCTGTGCTTGCCCCCAAGGTCACACCTCTCCCACTTTCTCAAGTGAGGAGATAGCTTTCAGAAGATTTCTGCTACTGGTGTGCAATCGGCGGACAACATATTTTGGTGCCATTGCCAAGGACAAATCTTTTTGTTCCTGGAGGACCTTTGTTTCTTTTAGTTTTTTACCTTTTTATCCTTTTTGGTATATTTTTAGTCCAATCACTCTATAAAATTAGACTTAAGTCCACATGGCGACTCCACTGTCAGTTAACTCCTCAAGGTATTCTACTAGAAGAAACTCTATAGGTTTGGTCGATTTCATCCCTGACCCCGAAAAGGTCTTAAGGGGGAGATTAAACAAACTATCTTCTCACAGGATCCTTGCAGAACTTGGATCTGAGTCTGTTTCAGACATCCATCTTTTGTTTTCAGAAAACTTAGAAAATTTGCAAAATAATAAATGTTTCCTTAATCCAATGGGTGAGTTTTTTACTCAACTTAGATTTGCTCAGATAGAAGGTCATCCTCATGATATCCCTGACAAGGCTATCGACAATCTTATGACATTAATGGCATTGATGCCTCCCTCTCTTTTGAGCAACATATTAGGAATTTCAGCAGACACTGCGGTGCCCATGTCAGGGGTACTGACAGGCATGAAGATGTTTGCATGACCTTGTTTTCCTTGTCTTTGGATGGCAACGCTGGAAACTAGTACGATAATTTTCCGGAAACTTTTTTCGCCACCTTAACAGAATTCAAGACTGCTTTCCTTGGAAAGTTTGGCAGCAAAAAGGAGCCTAGACATCTAGTGGCAGCCTTGACTAGTATGAAGAAGTCTGATATGGAAACCATGGATGAATTCAATGATAGGTTCATAGAGTTATCAAATTCCATCCTTGCTACTTATGCTCCTCCTGTAGCTTCTACTTTGGATTATTACATAGAAGCATTAAGTGGCAAGATCCAGTACCAGATTAGAGACAAGGAGTCAACCACACTGCTTCAAGCTCAGAATTTGGCAATTAAAATTGATAAGAATATGCAGTCATCTAGTGAATCTAACCTCCAGGGTTATTCAAGGTCTTCAACTCCTTTGAAAATTAGTGAACCTAAAGACAAGGATCCTTTAGCAGCTATGAAGGATGCCTACGAAAAACAAATGATTGAAATAAAAAGGGAGATGAAGAAAAATATGGAGGAAGCAGAACAAAGACACTTAGCACAGATTAAAGACGTTCAGAATCGGGTCATAACTGTTGAAAGAACTCAACCTCCACCACCTCTTAGAACCTTCCCTGCAAAACCAACATGGCAAAGAAGAAATCCTAGCCATGAACAGAGGCCTCCTCATCAGTTAGAGGCTGCTAGCATGGTTGAAACTTACACTTCATTTTATAGGGCATGTGAAGACGTTCATGAAGAATCTTCCTACTATTATGCATGCTATATTTAGAAGCATGGTTTTTCCATAGGGTTGTGGTCCTAAAGCATCATCAAGCGAGCCTGAGTATATAAACTATGTATATGACATGCATGATATTTCTAGAGAAAGTTGGAGAGAGGCAAAACAATATTCAAGAGAGCCTGAGTACATTAACACAGTTGGACAGCTCCATCCTGTCACCACAGAAACTCGGGGTCAAGTCGAAGATTATAATCAACAATTGGATAACCTCACTAAAAACTTTAGCACTAATCCTACTAATGAGCATAATGATGATAGTTTGGAAGGTTTACTACCTTGTGACCTTTTTTCTGAAGAAGATGACCATGATCATGAGGAGGGATATAGCCAAGGATGTGATACAAATGAGGAAGAATCCCTTACATCTAAGACTGATGATGACTATTGTACTTTTATTGAAAATCCAACCTATGATACCTTTGAAAATATTTTTGAGAATCTCATCTATGATATTTCCAGCAAGGGGAGTTGTTATTCTGAGACTTATGAAAGTTATAAGGAAGAGTAGTCAGAGTTTTCATATGATCAGTCATAATTGTATCCAAGTAATGGTAATAAGGATTTGACAAAACATTGTAGTGATGAATCAGATGGGATACAACTATTTGAAGTTTTTTCTTAGCCATGGTATTCACATATAGATGTTCCTTATGTTTTGGAGCACCTTGGGGCTTATACAACGAGTTATTATTTGATAAGCTTTGATCATCAGCATGATGGAATAGTTGACCTGCCGCATTATCCCGATTTATATATCAGAGCTATCCAGTCATGGATAGAAGCAGCCTGCGCGAGCATCTTCCAGTTTGGCAAGAATTTTGACGACATTATTCATGCCCATGATTCCCCATCCAGCCCGCCCATCCTAGATCACCACGCAGGTTTGCATTTTCTGGAAATTGTGTCCTTACATTGGCTGGTAACCAAAGACAAGGCAAAACCTTTTTATATTAATAAAATGCTTAGGTGGCTACACTGGATTTATGATTACACCTAACCTTTTTTGTATCATGCTTAGAGTAGGAAAATAGTGTTAGTTTTTCAACATTTAAGCTAGCATTATGTTAGGATCTTTTCACTGAGAGAATAACAAGCACAGTAATAACATAAGCACATCACAAGAGACAAGAGACACAAAGATTTTTTATCAGAGAAACCATAAATGGAGAAAACCCCGCAACTTCCTCTAAGATAGTATCACCACAAGATGTAAAACCCCAAGACAGTAAGATGCACTCCCAACAACAGTAGTCTTCTTCTTCCCAGAGTATTTCCTTCTCCACCAGTGCGCCACACTTGAGAGAGCAAGTGATGTGTTGTACAAGTGATAAATAGAGAGACTCTCACTCTCTATTTATATTCATCCGTTCACTTGAAGTGCATTTTCACATGTAGGCTTAACCTAACATTACTTACTCGAGCCTACACCTTAATTAGTGTATAATAACTCAAGTTCCCCGAAACTGTGGGGACTTACCTAATGACTTGACAAGACTTGTTTACATTATTAATCTTCCCGATCAGAACATAGGGGCATGACAAAATGAATCAAATACATAATAGAAACATCCCGGAATAAACATCGGGTTACAATATATAAAAAACATAGAAGAATACATTCCGAAGTTACATATACATCAACACTCCCTCTTAACTAGGAAGGTATTATTTCGACACAATTTTCAGCACTGGTCTTCTTCTCTATATCAAATAGAACATCTTCATCTTCAAGTCATCTTCGTCTTCAAGTCATCTTCATATTCAAGTCACCTGGATCTAGATCATCTCTCGATCTAGATCATCATAGAACTGGATCTAGATCATCATTCGATCTGGATCATCATAGAACATCATCACAGGATCTAGATCATCACTCGATCTGGATCATCATCACTAGATCTGGATCATCACTCGATCTGGATCATCATCACTGGACTGGATCTGGATCATCTCTCGATCTGGATCATCACTGCTGGATCTGGATCATCACTCGATCTGGATCTCTCGGAGTCATCATAACTGGATCTGGATCATAGCTCGATCTGGATAATCTCTGGTCATCATCATGTGTGTACTATCTCGTCATAGGAAGTTCTACAGAGCCATCCCTTTTTCATGCTGGTTGTAGGCCTGGCCCACAGGTAGGTCTTCGCCCAACACTTATATCTGACCTACTCATCAGAATGGCACGCCCAGCACTTACATCTGACCTACTCGTCAGAAAGGCATGCCCATCACTCACATCTGATCATGTAGTAAACTACAATCACATCAAAAAGACCCAGCACTCACATTCACCAGCATGATAGGACATCACATCACTAACATCTGTGAAATCACTCTACACTTACATCTGACCTACTCGTCAGAAGGGCATCACATCCATCCAGGTTGGAACCACATCCTGCCACACTGATGATAGAAACCTATTCTTTTCACCCAGGTTGGAACCACATCTGCCACACTGATGGAAGACTTTCAACCGAGCTAGAACCACAACCAACACAATGATGAAAGAACTATGTTATTTTCACCAAGGTCGGAACCACATCCGCCACACTGAAGAAATATTTTGTGCACTCACATCTGACCTGGTAGGAACTGAATCCTACACCCTCGTCAGAATGGCCCCTAGTCCCTGACTGAGCTACCTGGTAACTGACTAGGCGCCTCCACTCTCCCGAAGAGTGGAAATTGCCCTTACATCTGTCCTACTCGACATAATGGCCAACACTCACATCTGTCATGGGAGGAACTTAATCCTTTAGCCATGACTAGAATGGCTCAACCCTTACATTTGACCTTCTCGTCAAAATGGCTCTCTCAGTCCCTGACTGAGTGTTCCTGGTAACTGACCAGGTGCCTCCATTCCTAGAATGGCAGTCAGCACTCATATCTGACATGGAAGGAACTGAATCCTCTCACCATGATAGAATGGCTTAGCCCTTACATCTGACCTGCTCGTCAGAATGGCTTTGGATCTCTAGCACTCATATCTGACATGGAAGGAACTGAATCCTCTCACCATGACAGAATGGCTCAGCCCTTACATCTGACCTGCTCGTCAGAATGGCTTTGGGACTCATCACCTTCCCTTGGAGGGAACCTCGATATGGATAACACCAAGTCTCTCTCTGAAGTACTCGAACTTCAGCCTAGCCAATGGCTTCGTCAATACATCAGCTATCTGTTCCTTTGTCGCAACATACTGGAGCTTCATTGCTCCTCTCTGCACCATATCCCTGATATAGTGATACTTGATCTCAATATGTTTTGACTTGTCATGGAACACTGGATTCTCTGACAAATTCACGCAACTCTGGTTGTCACAATGTATACAAGTAGCATCCAACTGGAGATCAAATATATCAGACAGTAGCTTCCGCAGCCATACTGCCTCACAACTAGCCGAACAAGCTGCGACATACTCTTCTTCAGCTATACTCAGTTCCACACAGGATTGCTTCCTGCTAAACCAAGAGATCACACCTGATCCCATACTGAAGAAACACCCTGAAGTACTCTTCCTGTCGATGGCACTACCTGCCCAATCTGAATCAACATAACCCTACAGGTTAATCTTCTGATTCGCATCATACTTGATCCCATAATCAACTGTACCCTTCAGGTACCTCAAAATATGCTTTGTAGCTGTCAAGTGAACACTTCTTGGATCTTTCAAGAACTGGCTCAAGGTGTTCACAACAAAACAAATGTCTGGTCTCATGTTCGTCAGGTACATCAATGACCCAATCATCTAACGATACATCGTAGCATCAACCGTCTCTGAAGAAGCATCACTCAATAGCTTCAGGTTCGATGCCATAGGTGTAGCCAAATCCTTGCAGTCCATCATCCCAAATCTCTTCAGGATCTCTACTTCATACTTCCCTTGTCCAAGGAAGATCCCATCTGTACTCTACCACACCTCCATACCTAGAAAGTAATGCATCATCCCCAAGTCCTTCATTTCAAACTCAGCAGCGAGCTTTCTCTTCGTATCAGCAATCAACCCATCTGTCCCTGTCACAAATAGATCATCTACATACAGTAGGAGCATCACTGGGTTGCCATCTTCAACTTTGTAGTAAAGGTTGGAATCTGCTTTACTTTTGGTAAAGCCCAAACTAGATAGAAAGCTGTCAATCCTGCCGTACCAGGTCCTGGGTGCCTGTTTCAAGCCATACAAGGCTTTCTTCAATCTGCATACATGACACTCTCTATCATGCGTCTCAAAACCGAGTGGCTGTTCTACATACACTTCCTCTTCTACTACACCATTCAAGAAGGCAGTCTTGACATCCATCTAGTATATCTTCCACTTCGTCACTACAGCCAGAGCAAGTACTGATCTGATGGAAGTGTATCTGGCTACAGGTGCAAAGGTCTCTTCATAGTCTACTCCCTCTTTCTGAGAGACTCCTCGAGCTACAAATCTTGCCTTATACTTTTCAATGCTACCGTCCGCAGCATGCTTGATCTTGTAGATCCATTTGGAAGTGACAACTGACTTCCCTTTTGGTCTTGGGACAACATCCCAAACATCATTCTTCATGATCGACTGATATTCTTCGATCATAGCATCCTTCCATTCTTTCTGATCTGCCGCTTCTTTGTAACTGGAAGGTTCTTTATCAATGAAATCACATAGTAAAGCTACATACCCGGAATTTGATCTGGTCCTCTTTCTTTCTCTGTGATTCTCTTCTGGAGCCCCATATCTTTCCACACCTTGGATAAGTTCAGGTACCCAAGCAAGTTTCCTCTTATGAGGATTCTTCTCCAGAGGTGGATCTACAGGTCTTTGTGGTTCCTCGAACTCTCGATCTTCTTCTTGAGCTTCTTCGTTCATGATTGTATCATGAATTATGGGTACTTCTGCTTCCGCTTCTTCAGGTTCTTCAGCAGGTTTCTTTCTAGATTTGCTGTAAGCTGTGCCTTCATCAAATGTCATATCCCTGCTTATGTCAATCTTCTTGTATCATGGAAAGTAGATTCTGTAATCCTTCGAGCTTTCAGAGTATCCCACAAATATGCCCTTCCTTCCTGAAGGATCTAATTTTGTTCTCTTCTCTTTTGGAATATGAATGTACACTGGACAGCCGGATATTCTGAGATGGCTGACTTCTGGTTTCTTGCCGGAGAAGACTTCTTCAGGAGTCTTGTTCTCGAGTACTCTATGTGGAGTACGGTTCTGTACATATACCACTGTTCTGGCAGCTTCAGCCCAAAGATGCATAGGTAGATCTTGATCATGAAGCATAGCTCTTGCAGCTTCCATGATAGTTCTGTTCTTCCGTTCTGCAATCCTATTCTGTTGAGGATTGTAAGGAGTGGACAACTCCCTTTTGATCCCTGATTCTTTACAAAGCTCCTTGAATTCATTTGAAGTGAATTCTCCACCATTATCTGAATGAATGGTCTTGATCTTCTTTTCAGTATGGTTCTCGATCAAGGCTTTGAATTCCTTGAACTTGCTGAATACTTCATCTTTGTTCTTCATAAAATAAATCCATGTCTTTCTAGAAAAATCATCAATAAAAGAAACATAGTATGCATACCCGCTAAGTGAGTTTGATGACATAGGACCGCATACATCGGAGTGGATGATTTCTAGAATGCTTTTGGCTTTGCTTTCACTACTTGGAAATATCTTCTTTGTATTCTTTCCTTTCGCACATCCTTTGCAGACCCCATCATGTTATGCTTGAATTTCTGGAAGACCTTCGACAACTTTACTTGCAATAGGTAGTGCTCTGTAATGCACATGTGCAAGTCTTCTATGCCAAAGCTCATTTGGCTCTACTGTGTCATGGATCAAGGCTTGTTCTGGATGGCCCTTCAATTTGTACAAGCCTCCTTCTTGTTCTCCAATTACCACCGCATCATTGATAGTCTTTATTTTTGGCCACATGATGACTTGACCATCTATGAATGACACCCGCATTCCTTTTTCATCTAATGCTGAAATGGATAGAAGGTTCTTCTTTAGTCCTAGCACAAACAATACTTCTTTCATTGTTAGAGACTTACCTGATTCTAGCTTGTATGAAGATTCCCCACTACCTTTTATCAGATATTGGTAGTCATCTCCTAGTTTCACCTTGTGAGGTGATTCATGTTCTGACAGTATTACAAAAGATTCCTTGAATCCCTTCATATGTTTGGAAGCCCCACTGTCTATGAGCCAATCATCACTTCCATGAGTAATGTTACCTGTGAGAGCTGATATCAGAACATATTCATCCTCGCTTGAAGAATCTTCACTTTCATATCTGGATCTCTTTCTAGATGGTTCATCATCCTCTGCAGCATGAGCATGATGTCTTCTTTTGTTGCTCTTCTTCATATTCTTTTGTTTGTTAGGACAATATTTTGCAAAGTGTCCTGCTTCATCACAAGTATAGCATATGATCCTAGACATATCTCTTCTAGTATTGTCTTTGTAAGAGCGCTTACCTTTAGAGCCATGAGGTTTCCTTTTGCTTGACTTGAAGCGTACTATAAGAGCTTGGTCTTCACTTCCCATCTTCTCTTCTCGAGCTGCTATTCGAGCTTCTTCTTGAGAGCATTCTTCCCATAGTTTGCTGAATTTGACTAACTTCTTTCTAGCACAGATTCCTTGAATGAAAGCATCCCATGACCTAGGGAGGCCATTCAAAGTAGTCATGACAATTTCTACATTTTCCACTTCTTCATCAACAGCTTCTAATTGTTCCTTGATTTGAGAAACCCTTGTGAAGTATGACTGGATAGTTTCTGCATTCTGAATCTTCACATTCTTCAGCTGGTTCCTTAGGGTCATCTTCCGATTGATGTTCTTTCCTTCAAACAATTTGGTTAGGGAATCAAACATAGCTTTAGGTGTCTTGAGAGAGGACACCTGTGGGATAAGATGATCCTTGATAGAATCAGCAATGATCCTCTTTGCCATAACCATATTCTTCTTATGTAATTCCTTTGCCTCATCTCCCTTTGGGACTGGAACCTCCTCATGAATGTAGGAGTCTAGTTCATTCTCTTCCAGGACCAGGGAGATCCTATACTTCCAGGCTCGGAAGTTATCAGCTCCCTCAAGCTTTTCATCAAGCTTGGTATGATGAGACATATTTAAATGAGAACCTCAAATGGAAACAAAAGATATTTTATATCTTACCAGGTTCAAGATGTCGAATCTGAAACTTGAGCTGAAATCCTGCAGAGCTGGTTCAGGAGCAACTAGGGTTTTTCTTTTCCAGAGTTTTGTCCACCCAAATGCCTTCAAATTTGTTCCTAACTTTGATTTTGGGGAGGAGATCAATCCAGTCCTGGGCTCACTGAAAAATTCCTCTTCTGCAAAAACCCCTAATTTCTGACCCCAGTGACAGGTCCAAAACTGAAAAACCTCAGAATTGAAATCTGTTTCGACAGAAAGATGCACCCTAGGGAGGAGAGTAATTCCACCTTAATTTTGCTGAAAATATGTGGAGAAAAGTCCACAAACTAGGAAGCCCTAGTCTTCACAGCTGCATAGTGTCTTCTTCTCAGGTTAGCTCTGATACCATGTTAGTTTTTCAACATTTAAGCTAGCATTATGTTAGGATCTTTTCACTGAGAGAATAACAAGCACAACAATAACATAAGCACATCACAAGAGACAAGAGACACAAAGAGTTTTGATCAGGGAAACCATAAATGGAGAAAACCCCGCAACTTCCTCTAAGATAGTATCACCACAAGATGTAAAACCCCAAAACAGTAAGATGCACTCCCAACAGCAGTAGTCTTCTTCTTCCCAGAGTATTTCCTTCTCCACTAGTGCGCCACACTTGAGAGAACAAGTGATGTGTTGTACAAGTGATAAATAGAGAGACTCTCACTCTCTATTTATATTCATCCGTTCACTTGAAGTGCATTTTCACATGTAGGCTTAACCTAACATTACTTACTCGAGCCTACACCTTAATTAGTGTATAATAACTCAAGTGCCCCGAAACTGTGGGGACTTACCTAATGACTTGACAAGACTTGTTTACATTATTAATCTTCCCAATCGAAACATCGGGGCATGACAACATGACTCAAATACATAATAGAAATATCCCATAATAAACATCGGATTACAATATATAAAATGCATAGAAGAATACATTCCGAAGTTACATATACATCAACAAATAGGTGCCTTAAAGTGATCATTTACTTTAGCATTTTCTTTTGGTACTTAGAAATAAATAAAATTTTCAGTTAAGTTTTGTCATTTCTTTGAATAAAGTAACTTTTGGATCATTGGCTCGTTTTCATAAAACTTGTGCTACTAAGGTTTTCTTGTCAAGTTGAGATGTTTTTACAGGATATGGAAACCAGAGATTCTGGGGTTCTCGTATGCTCTCCTTGCATAAGAGATTAGATCGAGCACACGTCCCACAGTTGGAGCTAGATGTTATCCACTAATTTTGCACTTAGTTGGATTACATAAGGAGCCGTCGGTTGACAGACTTGTTCAAAGTCTGATTCCAGTGTATCAGTTGATCCATCTGCTTGTCTAGCCAATATTGGCTAGTCACTTTTTTATTTGAACAATTTTGACCATGGCCTCGCGGGGTTTGTAATAAAATGTGTTAGTAGGATATTTTTGAGTGGTTCGGTCTCCTAAGGCGTAGAATCACAAATAGGGTATTCCAAGGATTTTTTTGCCCCTGACAATTATGCTTTGCCTTCAGCCGAGTATAATTGATGAGGTTTTCTCCCGCTTCCTCCAAAGCTGGAAGGCCCGATGTTGAATTCTGGGCCTTGGGGGGTTACTAGAGCCCAACTGAGTGTTATAAGCCTACTATACATTTTTTAGATAGATCATGGTCATGTCCTAAGTCATCTGGACACATAAAAAAAATCTGAAAAAATCTTTTTCAAACAGTGAATTTTTTTTTATTTTTTATTTTTAATTACTTTTCCTAAGTTTTTTGGGTTAATTTTTCCATAAATTAAATCGAAAAAACCTGTTCATGATCCAAACTTAGAATTCAGTTATTGAAGGCTCTAACCTTATGCCAAAAATCATTCTTGATCAGCCAGCGAGTTAGAGCCAACTTTCAGATCAGCAATCGGACACATAATGCCTTTTTACTCAAAAAAGTCAATTTTGAGTAAAAAAATGATTTTTAGTAAAAAAATAATTTTTATGAAAAAATGTTTTTTATTAAAAAAAATGATTATTTTGGAGAAAACTAAAACTCTCCAAATTAATCCAAATTCAGTAAAATAAAATGCTAAATGGCAATCTCATAGAACACTTATGATGATTGGAGTTATCATAAATCAGCTTCAGTCATCATTAAGAGAGAAATTAATTTATTATCAGTTATCAGACATGTCATCTCCAGCTAAATATGAGATGGAGAGCTCTCATTGGTATGGTTATTTGATCGAGGTGAATACTGAAGCTTACACCATCAGTGGGCTTCCCAAACCTAGCTCAGGCTCCTTCCATACCTAAAGGATGAGCTTACCTACATCCAAACTCTCACATGTGGCCTCATCCTTGGCTTGTTTTCAGTGCACAGGTTTGGAGTGGGGGCGCCTTGCCTGGGTGGAGGCCTCCCCTCACTCCTGGTTCTCTAGTTTAGGTCTGGGCTCTTTGTTAGGTGGCTAAGCTGGTTAGGGTTGGTTTTTTGGTTTAAGGATTTTAGCACTCTCTCATTTGTTAAAAATAGGCTCTTTCAGCGCTATTTTCATGGAATTTTGTAACAGAGTTACTCTGAGAAAATTGTATCAAGCATTTGCTTTAATTTGTTAATAAAGATCAAACATTGGAGGTCCATGAGCTCTTGGATGTGGTAGTTTTTTGCAATTGGTTGAGGTGATATTGTCTCTAACCCCTATTTTCTTTAATGCATATGTGAGATTAAATTGTTTATTTGTTAGCTCAAGAGGGCCATTGTTGGCACAGTAGAACAATCATTTGTAGTTCAACTTGATTGTTTATGCGAAGTAGATTAGTATTTTGATGGACATGAGTAATCAGTATATACGTAATGTTGATCATGATTCAATTTTCTTAGCATACTAGCATGTATTTTGATCTCACGTTTTGTGTTGAGTTGTAGTGTGTTTTCAGGCTTCACAGGTTGAAGAAGGGTGTGAGCTCAGCTGCTTCCATCCCAGGCTTCAAGCAACCCTTTTAATCTAACACTTTCATTGCAGGACCTACAAAGATCTTCTTCTTCAAAATACAAAAAGAAAGCTGGGAGTCTAGCTCTCTCTCTTGGGTTCCATCCATAATTTCAAATACTTTCTTAGTTACCGAACTTCCCTCTTCTAGTTCTCTCTTTGCTCCTTGATCCCCTTGTTTTTCTTGCTTGCTAGCCTTTTCCTCCTTGCTTGGTTTTTCCCTTTCTTATATTTCCTTCATCGCTACCCCATTTTATTCTTTTTACCACTCCTTTTCTTCTTTTTGGACAGCCCTAGTGTGCCCTAGTTTATGCCCCTTCTTTTTGCCTCTTTTTGCCCTAGTTTTTGGGCCTTCTTCCAACTTGTTTTTGGCCTTTTCTTCCCCGTTTTGTTCTCTATCCTATTTTTTTATTTTTATGATAGCCATCTTCCTTCTTCATCGCTGCCCTGTTTTCATCATTTTTTATACTCCTTTGGCCTCATAGTTGGCCGCCCTATTCTTCCCTTTTCTTGTCTTTGACCTTGTCTTTGTTTTCCTTCCTTCTTCCTATCCTTTTCTTCTTATTTTCAGCCTTCTTTGCCTTACTCTTTTGCTCTCATTCAAACTTCTTATTTTCCCTTTTTGTAAAGTTTGAGAAAAGTTTCAAGTAAAAGTAAATCACTCTCCTTTTTTACGCAAATTTTAATGATAGTAGAGTTGTATGCTTTTATTTGAAAATCCCTTTCAAGGATTAAATTACTAGAGGCAAATTGTAATAATTTCAAGAAAGTAATTTTGTTTGAGTGGGCCTTTTAAGTCCCCATTCTCATCCTCCCCCATTTGGCCGGGAGGCTTGTGTTGTGTTTACTTGTGTATGCTTAGGTTAGATTTGCTTGTCTTCATCATTATTTGCATCTTATTCTTATAATACTAATTGTTAATTCATTACATCTAATTCATTAATTAAGTTGATTACTCTATTTTTAAATTGTTTATCTTTCTAAGTAAATCAAATGTTTAAATCTCTTGAATCACACCATAAGGTGGATCAAGAGTGCTCTCTATCGGAGAGTCTTAATTAATCAACTTAATAAAACCTTCAACACACACACCCTTTTTAATTAATTAATTCCCTCCCCTCCTTGCCGGAGTATGCTCTGACCGATCCCAGATCGGAATACCCAGAAATGGCACTGGATCTTTAAACCCTACAAGACTAATTTAATAATACTTAACACCCGTAACCAACACACCGGTGTTGTAGGGATTCTTCCAAAGTACTTCCTAGTAGATGTGTCGGAACCTCCCGCTGTCTTAGATTCTCAGCTAGCTGGTCAATCTTAGCGATACCAACCTGGGATACTGGGCGGGCCCAACATGTCTTCAACGGAGGGAACTTAGAAGAGTCTCCCGGCTTTGACAAACCTTTGTTGACACTCTAAGCAAGACCACTATCAAAAACTTTTAAAATCTACCAAGAGAACTTGCAAAACCTAATACTCACTAGCTTGATTCCTAGACTTTATTTCATGCATTTATTTCACTCCATAAGGCAATGGTATTTTGTTATATTTGATTAATTTTCTATCTTGATCAACTGTCTATGGGCCATTTCAATTGATTATATTTGAATGTTTAAGTTATAAGTTTGGAATCTTTGCGTATCTGTGTGATCTCTTGTTAGCAATGTGGATTGCTTTGATTAATCATCATCCCCCTAATATTACTCATTCTAAATCACAATAACTCCTAAACAACACCCATCCGCATCCAAAAACTTCTAAAAATTAACTTAAAACATTGAGCCATAGAAAACTCTTTGTTAGGGACTAGACCCCTTGGCTTCGTTAGGAGTTAGCCTAAATGGAGGAGCTAGCAGTAGGTGAAAGTACCTAGCTCTGTGCTTGCCCCCAAGGTCACACCTCTCCCACTTTCTCAAGTGAGGAGACAGGTTTCGGAAGATTTCTACTGCTGGTGTGCAATCGGCGGACAACAAGCACCATTGGTTCACTTGGCCTAATTGGGGCACATGTTTCAGTTACTAAAGTGTGGGGAACACTAATTAAGGCTTGTTATCCACTTATTTATACCATAGTTGGGTTACCTGAGGAGCCGCCGGTTGACAGACTTGTTCAATGTCTGATTCTAGTGTATTAGCTGATCCGTCTGCATGTCTAGCCACTTTTTTATTTTAATAATTTTGACCATGGCGCCGCGGGGTTTGTAATTAATGTGCTAGTAGGGTATTTTTTGAGTGGTTCGGTCTCCTAAGATGTAGAATCTCAAATAAGGTATTCCAAGGAGTTTTTTTCCCCTAACAATTATGCTTTTCCTTTAGCCAAGTATAATTGATGAGGTTTTTTACTGCTTCCTCCAAAGTTTGAATGCCTGATGTTGAATTCTGGGCCTTGGGGGGTTATTAGAGCCCAACTGAGTGTTATAAACCTACTAAAAATTATTTAGGTAGATCATGGTCATGTCCTAAGTCATCTGGACACATAAAAAAAATTCGAAAAAATGTTTTTCGAACAGGGAAAAAAATATTTTTTAATTTTTAATTACTTTTCCTAAGTTTTTGGGGTTAATTTCCCATAAATTAAATGAAAAAAAACCCGTTCATGGTAAGCCGGTCATCCATAATCCAAATTCAGTGATTGAAGACTCTAACCTTAAGCCAAAAATCATTCTTGATCAGCCATCCAGTCAGAACCAACTTTTAGATCAACAATCAGGCATATAATGCCTTTCTTCTCAAAACAGTCAGTTTTGAGTAAAAAAATGATTTTTTTATTAAAAAATGATTTTTTTATTAAAAAATGATTTTTTATTAAAAAATGATTTTTTTATTAAAAAATGATTATTTTGGAGAAAATGAAAACTCTCAAAATTAATCCAAATTCAGTAAAATAAAAGGATAAATGACATCTCATGGAGCACTTATGATGATTGGAGTTATCATAACTCAGCTTTAGTCATCATTAAGAGAGCAATTAATTTATTATCAGTTAGCAGACATGTCATCTCCAGCTAAAGAATGAGATGGAGATCACTCATTGGTCCGGTGATTTGATTGAGGTGAATACTGAAGCTTACACCATCACTAGGCTTCCCAAACCATCAATAGGATTCCCAGACCTAACAAAGTAGGTTTCCAGACCTAGCAGGCAGATTTTCTATGCAGATGGGTGCCGCCTTCAACAAATCATGCCCCTCTCTCTCTTGAGGGTTCCTTCCACACGTGTGGGCTCATCTGTGGATGGATTTCAATGTTTAGGGTTGGAGTGGGGGCACCTTGCCTAGGTGGACGCCTCCCCTCACTACAGGTTCTCCGATTTAGGTTTCGACCTCTGTTTGGTGGCCAAGCTAGTTAGGGCTTGAGGATTGGTTTTAGGGTTTTAACACTCTTTCATTGTATAAATAGAGGATCTTTTAGCTCTATTTGGATGGATTTTTGTGTAGAGAAACTCTGGTGAAACTTTTGTAATTGCTTGTTTCTTCTATGCAACCATTGGAATAAAATTAAGGCTTTAGAGGCTCATGTGGTGTGATTCTTTGGATGATTGCACTTGATGAATCAGGTGATGTTGTTTTAATGCTTTTCTTTCTTGTTTATTTGAGATTATGATGTTATGCTTTAGAAGGCTTCTGTAAGCACATAAGAATAGGTATTTGTGGTTTGCAAGTTAGCTGTTTATTGATTTACTTCTAGAATTTTAAAAAGAGAATTGTTTTATTTAGTTTTAGTTCATGCTCTTCTTTATTTCAATTTGTGAACAATACATGATCTAATATTTTGTATGGCAAGTCTATGAGTGTTATTTTGCAAATCCTTCAATCCAACCAAGCAGAAGTTCAGGCTCAGCTGCATCTTTTTCTCTTGGAGTCAAGTACGCTTTTCTGGTAATTGCATGCTTCATGAGATCCACAGGTTTGACCATTCTCTCCTTGCTTTTATTCATCTTTCAAATTAAAAAATCTTTATTTTCTTGGGACTAGGGCACGTTTGGGCTAAAGTGAACATTCATTCACTTAGCCTTTTCTTCGGTTGGCTACCCCGTGCTTTATTTTCAGCCTTTTAATCATTTTATTTGCAGCCTTTCCTTCCCTTATTTCGCTGTCCACTTTTCCCCACTTTTTACCCCTTTCTACAACCCTCTTTTGCCTCCTTTTTCCACTTTTTGCAGCCCCTTTCCATCCTCTTTTTGGGCCATCTTTTGGGTTGTACTTTCTGTTGAAATATTGTAACTTCGAAGAATATTCTATATGTATCTTTTTTGATCCCCGATGGTCCTACCGGGAAAACCACTTGTATTATATTGTACCCCGATGCTTCTAACTGGAAGAACTAATAAGAGTCATGAGGTTGTCCCCTCTAATTGTAAAGGTGGGTCATTAGCACTCCAGTGTGGTTTCTTGAGCCTACATGTGTAACTCGAGCCTACATGATTAACTCGAGCCTACATGTCAGATGAGTTAATTAAAGTGAACGGATGAATATAAATAGAGGTGTAGCTCTCCTCATTTGAGGCACACACTCTCACTTGTGTAGCACATTAATGGAGAAGAGAAGTAGCTGGAGAAGGAGGAGGATCAGTCTTTGATCTCCTTGCTGGTTTTATCTTTTATCTTTTTGGGGCATCTATATTGAGGAAGCTTTTGCTAGGTTTTTCCCTTTAGGGTTTTCCCAGGATAAATCCTTGTGTTCCTTTTGTATGGCTGTGCTTGTCTATCTTTTAGTGATCATGTTTATATGCTTTTGTTATGAATATGAAATGGAACACTGATGTCTTAGCTAAGCATATGAAAATTTAACATGGTATCAGAGCCACCCTAAAACAAGACATTGTGCAGCTATAGAAGCTAGGGCTTCTTACTTTTTTGGTCTCTATCCACAATCGATCAGCAAAAGAAGACTAGACTGACTCTCCATTTAAGAGCGCATCTTTCTGTCGAAGCGGAATTCGATTTCGAGCATTTTCTGTTTTGGTGCAGAAAATTAGGGAATTCTACGGAAGAGGAATTTTTTAGTGATCCCAGCATAGGATTTTTCTCCCCATCAAAATCAAATTTTAGAGACCTAGATCAAGAAATTTGGTTGGGTGAAACTCTGGAAAAGTCAAACCCTAGTTTGACCCCAATCTGGAAAAACGCTAAATACTAAAACTGCTAAGTTTTGGTACATTCGCTATATCCTACGATTGGAAAAGGATCAGGAGTTAAAAATTGTAGAGGCTGAATATAAAATCTGTTTTTACACTGTATCCAGAATTCAGCCTCAGATTCGCTATATTTTGGGAGATCGGATCCCTTCAAGTTAGGGTTCTAGCCTCTTCCAGAATTCATCCCTAAATAGGACACCTGGGGATAATTGCTGTAGCGTGGGATACAGAGGTCAAAATGGAACTCCTAAAGATTTTCAATAAAAATCATGGACTGTACTTTCTATGGTTCAAATTTCAAAACCTAAAGATGAATTAGTGACACGTGGCATGCTATACAACTTCACTATTCTGAACAATCCTGTAACAGGTCACCTTGGAAAAATGATCATAAATACCAATTGGTGAAACCAATTCTGATGAAAACTATGGTGTTGGATCAGGGACATGCGAGGTTACCTCAGTGCGGAATTTTAGACACAGAGGAGTAGTAATTTTGGAGATATCATAGAAACAGTAACAGGCATTTCTGCAGAAGAAATTAGAAAACTACGGCTTCCTGTTCCGGGAGCTTCCCTCCATTGTTTTCAGAAAAGGAGTACATTGGACAGCTCCATTTGAAGAGATATATCTTTATATCCAATTAGATATGAAATATTCCAAGTTTTTAAAATTAGGGTTTCTCTGACAAACCCTAGATCAGCTAGCTCTGGAAGCAGGACGGACACCTCAAATCGGTAAGATCTAATCTTTTTCTATTTGCATTTGAGGTTTTCATTTCAAAGTGATCTATCACATTAGCTTGATGATAATCTTGGTGAAGTTGATAACTTCCAAGCATGGAAGTATTTGATCTCTTTGAAGAAAATGAATTGGACACCTACATGAGTAGAGAGGTTCCAGTTCTAGAGGAAGATGAGCCTCAAAGCCTTACACCAGAAGAGCTTAATCAAGGACAAGAAGATTATTGTTGATTCAATTACGGATCAACTTGTACCACAAGTGTCTTCCCTAAAGACACCGAAGATGTTTGATTCCTTGATCAATCTATTTGAAGATAATAACTTAAATCAAAATATCGCTTTGAGAAAACAGCTAAAGAATGTGAAGATATAGAATGCAGAACATCTTGAAGCAGTAGAAGAAGAAGTAGAGAATGCATAAGTGGTGATAGCCACCTTGAATGGTCTCCCAGGATCATAGAATTCATTCATTCAAGGAATGTGTGCCAGAAAGAATTAATTACTTTCAATAGACTCTGGGAAGAAGAAGAAGAAGAAAAAGCTCATCTCATAAGAAGAGAAGAAGAAAGATGGGAGCAATTGAAGATCAAGATCTCACCATTCAAAGAAGATCCCTCAAGAGATGAGGGTTATGAAGAACTAAATTCTTGAAGAACCTCTTATCCATCTTATCATTTGGATAAGAAATGATGATGTCATGAATGAAGAAGATGATGAAGTAGAAGGATCAAGAAGGAGTCTACCCACGAAACAAATAAAGATAAGTATTCAATTGTCATTTCATGATATTGTTTTGTTATGCATTTGTTTATATTCAGTTGATGTATTATGCATGATAGATTGTTTGCATTAATACTACTAATGTGCATGTGATGGGTAAGTAGCTCATGGTGCTATACAACTCTCCATTGCTACTTATCTAGAATGAAACCTCTTTGCTGACATACTGGATTAGTGCACAATATTAATGATGTCATGGTAGATATGGATGAATGTTGTATTGACTAAACAATTGCATGATGCATAAGAATTTGTCATTATGCATATGTTTTATGAAATAGTTCTAAACCATGCAACTGGTGCATTTGAATTGTAGGAAAGGTCCTATACAACCTCCTACAAGAAAACAAGGATGAGACTTGTTCCAAAGAACAAGTGATGACAATTCAAGATTCACTCCAATAAACATGAATCTGAAGCTCCCAGGGTCAGAGACACCATGATGGAAGAAAGAGCTTTAGAGAGCTGTGGATCCACCTTGGAGGATGAAGACCACCATGGGTATGAGAGATAACTCAAGATGAAGAAAAGAATGCTATGAAAGAAGCTATGATCAAAGAATAACAGTTGATCATGAGGAATGATGTATACGATATGATTTCGAGACATAACAGAAAGTACATAGTATCTTCCATATGGATCTACAAGAACAAGTGTACAAAGCAAGGTTCATGATTTGCCTCAGAAAGAATAGACTATGACATGACATACTCTATTGACAAGTACACATCAAGCATAGAACCACCTATACAGAATGAAGACGGAAGATGATACTCCACTTCAAGGGGAGTGAATACAGAAGATATCTGAGTTTGACATGGTACGACATGATGGACATCTTCCTGATGGATTGAGAATTTACCAAAAGTAAAGTGGGTTCCAACCTTCAAGGTTGAATGTAGAATACTAGGATATGTTGATGACCTGGCAAGACGAACTCATGGAAGATGTTATGATGAAAGAATACTATAATGATTTTTGGGATATAGTACTCAAACCAGAAAACAAGAATGTGGTATCTTCCAAATGGATTTGCAAGATAAATTATGTTGTTGACAGAAGTAAGGAAAGACTTATGGCTAGAGGTTTCTATCAGAAAGAGGGAATTAATTCTGAAGAGATAGTTACTCCAGAAAGCAAGGTACACTTCCTTCAGAGCTATCATGGTAGTTTCTTCCATGATGAAGTAAAGACAAGCCTTCCTTAATGGTATGATTGAGAAAGATTTTTACATCGAATAGTCATGAGGATTTGAAGTTGAAGACAAATGGAATCAAGTATGCAAGTTGAAGAAGACCCTCTATGGCCTGAAGCAAGCTCCTAGAGCTTGGTATGGAAGAATAGATAGTTTCCTGATGAGCATGGGCTTTTCCAAGAGTAAAGTCGATCCCAACCTTTACTACAAGGTAGTAGAAGATGAACTTGTCATCTTGTTATTATATGTGGATGACTTATTCTTGACAGGGAATGAGAAACAGATTATGGAAAGCAAGAAGAAACTAGCAAAAGAATTTGAGATGAAAGACCTTGGGTTAATGCATTATTCCTAGGTCTGGAAGTATGGAAAAGTTTAGAAGGAATATTTCTCAACCAGGAAAAGTATGCGGTAGAGATATTAAAGAGATTCAATATGTTGGAATGCAATGTCATGGCCACACCCATGGACTCCAACTTGAAGCTGTTAGCTGATGACTTATCAGAGTTAGTGGATGTGACTCATTACAGACAGATCATTGGGTCATTGATGTACTTAATAAATTCCAGACCAGACATTTGTTTTGCTATGAACACCTTAAGTCAATATCTTGTTCAACCAAGACAGGTTCACCTAGTAGCTGCAAAACATGTGATGAGATATCTAAAAGGGACTATAGACTTTGGTCTATACTATGATGGTAGCCATGAGTATCGATTGTATGGCTACACAGATGCAAATTAGGTTGGAAGTATCTCAGACAGGAAAAGCACATCAGGTAGATGCTTTTAGGTCTGCTATGAGTTCATGGTTTAGCAAAAAACAATCCAGTGTTTCTCTTAGCACGGCTGAAGCAAAATACATAGTAGATTTCTCTGCAAAGTTGTAAAGTCATATGTCTTCGGAAGTTGATATCAGGTCTCTTTGACCTAAAGATGGATACTACAATGATTCTATGTGATAACCAGATTTGTGATGACAGAGAACCCTATGTTCCGATTGTAACACATAGAAATCCGGTATTTCTACATACGAGATAAGATGCAGATGATTATGTTTCATTATTTACATACTATAGATGCAGATGATGATGATTCAATATTTCTACACTGAATATAGAGGTGATGATGCTTTCAGTATTTCTATACTGAAGATATAGGTGATGATGCTTTCAGTATTCACATACTGGAGATATAGATGGTGATAGTTCAGTATTCACATACTGAAGATGTAGATGATGATGGTTTGAATGATGATGTATTGATGAAGCCTCTGTCTTGGGTAAATTTTGAACACTTTCGAGACAAGCTTGGTGTTGTTCGAAAAGACCTTCCTCGAAAGGGGGAGTAGTGATGTTGCAGTGGGATTGTATCATCCCTGGGCACTTTCCCTAAAGTGATTCGGAGACCTCGGTCCTCGAGAATGAAGAGGGATTGTATCATCCTGGGACATTTGTCCAAAATTGATCCGGTGACCTCAGTCCTCGAGAATGAAGAGGGATTGTATCATCCTAGGACATCTATCCAGAATAGATCTGGTGACTTTGGCCCCCGTGAATGTGGTGGGATTGTATCATCCCTGAACTTCAGTTCAAAATGTATCCAGAGGTCTTGGCCCCTGTGAATGTGGTAGGATTGCATCATCCTTGAAATTCAGTTCAAAATGTATCTGGAGGTCTCGACCCTCGTGAATGTGGTAGGATTGCATCATCCTTGAACTTCGGTTAAAAATGTATCCGGAGGTCTCGGCCCCCGTGAAAGTGGTGGATTGCGTCATCCCTGAACTTCGGTTCAAAATGTATCTGGAGGTATCAGCCCCCGTGAAAGTGGTGGATTGCATCATCCCTTAACTTTGGTTGAAAATGTATCTGGAGGTCTTGGCCCCCGTGAAAGTGGTGGGATTGCATCATCCCTGAACCTCGGTTCAAAATGTATCTAGAGATTTCGGTCCCTGTGAATGTGGTAGGATTTTATCATCCTTGAACTTCCGTTTAGAACGGATCCGATGACTTCGGCACTCGAGAACATGTGCTGATCCCGTAATTCCTAGAGGAAGGATTGTCTGAGTTCCACATCTGTGTTGGTCCTGTAATTCCGAAAGGAAGGATTGTTAGTAACTCTGTAAAGACCTAAATCCTGTAATTCTGAAAGGAAGGATCATTGAATTGATCCTGTAATTCCAATAGGAAGGATTGTCTAAGTTCCATAGATGTGTTGATCCCATAATTCCAATAGGAAGGATTGTCTGAGTTCCACAAATGTGTTGATCCCGTAATTCTAAAAGGAAGGATTGTTAGTAACTCCGTAAAGACCTAAATCCTGTAATTCCGAAAGGAATGATCATTAGTAACTCCGTAAAGACCTAAGTCCCGTAATTCCAAAAGGAAGGATCATTGGTAGCTCCATAAAGACTTGATCCCATAATTCCAATAGGAAGAATTGTCTGAGTTCCACAACTGTGTTGATCCCGTAATTCTGAAAGGAAGGATCATTAGTAACTCCGTAAAGACCTAAATCCCATAATTCTGAAAGGAAGGATCGTTAGTAACTCCATAAAGACCTAAATCCTATAATTGTGATAGGAAGGATCGTCTGAGTACCACAGACATGTTGATCCCGTAATTCTGAAAGGAAGGATCATGTTGATGTTTTGATGATGATGATGTTGATGTTTTGATGATGATGATGTTGATGTTTTGATGATGTTGATGTTTTGATAATAATGATGTTTTGATGATGATGATGATGTTTTCATGATGATGTTTCTGATTGAAAGATAAGAGTATGATGATTATGATGTTCTTGATCAAAAGATCAGAGTATGATGATGATGTTGTTGCTGAACGAGAGGTCAGAGTGCTGAAGAAGATGTTACTGATCGAAAGGTCAAAGTACTGAAGATGATGTTGCTGATCAAAAGGTCAAAGTGTTGAAGATGATGTTGTTGACCGAAAGGACAAAGTGCTGAAGATGATGTTGCTGATTGAAAGGTCAAAGTGTTGAAGATGATGTTGATCGAAAGGTCAAAGTGCTGAAGATGATGTTGCTGATCAAAAGGTCAAAGTGCTGAAGATGTTGCTAAAAGATGTTGCTGATCGAAAGGTCAAAGTGCCAAAGATGTTGCTGATCGAAAGGTCAAAGTGTTGAAGATGTTGCTGCTGATCGAAATATCTAAGTGCTGAAGATGTTGCTGATCGAAAGGTCAAAGTGCTGAAGATGTTGCTGATCGAAAGGTCAAAGTTTTGAAGATGTTACTGATCAAAAGGTCAAAAGATGATGATGTTGATTAAAGAGTTTCTATCGTCGAATATTGAAGACGAAGACTATATGATGTTGAAAAGATTCCAATGATTTATAGATGTGTGACCCTAATGATGTTGATGATGTCCTCTCCTACTATTGTTGTTGTTATTGTAGAATACCCTTCTCGTTAAGGGGGAGTGTTGAAATATTGTAACTTCGAAGAATATTCTATATGTATCTTTTGTGGTCCCCGATGGTCCTACCAGAAGAACCACTTGTATTATCATGTACCCCGATGCTTCTAATTGGAAGAACTAATAAGAGTCATGAGGTTGTCCCCTCTAATTGTAAAGGTGGGTCATTAGCACCTCAGTGTGGTTTCTTGAGCCTACATGTGTAACTCGAGCCTACATGATTAACTCGAGCCTACATGTCACATGAGTTAATTAAAGTGAACGGATGAATATAAATAGAGGTGTAGCTCTCCTCATTTAAGGCACACACTCTCACTTGTGTAGCGCATTAGTGGAGAAGAGAAGTAGCTGGAGAAGGAGGAGGATCAGGCTTTGATCTCCTTGCTGGTTTTGTCTTTTATCTTTTTGGGGCATCTATATTGAGGAAGCTTTTGCTAGGTTTTTCCCTTTAGGGTTTTCCCAAGATAAATATTTGTGTTCCTTTTGTATGGTTGTGCTTGTCTATCTTTTAGTGATCCTGTTTATATGCTTTTGTGATGAATATAAAATGAAATACTGATGTATTAGCTAAGCATATGAAAATTTAACACTTTCATCCTTTTTCACCCGCATTTTCAGCCTTTCTTTTCTTTTGTTCGCTGTCCACTTTTCTCCATTTTTACCCTTTTGGATAGCCCTCTTTTTCCTCTTTGTTTCCACTTTTTGCAGCCCTTTTCCATCCTTTCCTTTAACCATCTTTTGGGATGTACTTTCAGCCTTTTTCACCCTCATTTTGCATCCCTCTTTCTCACTTAGTTTCCAGCCTTCTTTTACTTGCCTTTTGCTCTCTTTCCACCCCTCTTTCACCCCTCTTGCCTCACCTTTTTCTTGCCTCTTTTCTTCCCTCTTCTTGGTGATTTTGGGTAAGTGTTTTTAGCTAGTTTCTAGATTAAATTTCATGTTATTTTTTATCAACTAATATCATAACAAGTGTGTGTCTAGAGCTCTTAGATTGCAAACAGGTGAAGGAGAGCCCAAAGGCCACAAACAAACAAGGAGTGCAAAAAGAACAAAAATACTGTTGTCCCTCTTCTTGCATCACCTTCTTTCCATGTTCTTCCAAGAAGCAAAGAACACATCATCATTGTAAAAGATTAATAAAAAGAGCTAAGTGGGAGCAAGTCTCCTTCTTTTTCTACTTCCCCTATTTTGGGGAAGTGTTTCTTATGTTCATTTTCATGATTTACTTAGTCTAGTTTTCCTTAAGCAATTAGTTTAGTTCTTTGATTAGACTTAGTTTCATTCTTACTAATTGCTAGATTCATCATTGCTTGTTGGTATCTTGTTATAAATTGTTAAATCATAAGAAGAACCAAAATCTCTTGAATCTCACCATAAGGTGGATCAAGAGTGCTCTCTGTCAGATATTTTTAATCAACCACCTTTCATCTTAATTGCTGTGTTTTTTTAATTCAAATCATCCATTAGTAAGACACTTGAACTTGCATAAACACAAGTCAAGAACACTCTCTATTGGAGAGAATCTTAGGTTTGCAGAACCCCTACATTAGTATCATCTAGATTATCTAAGTCTCTTGAACCACTGTCATAAGATGAGGTCAAGAGCGCTCTCTATCAGAGAGTTTTAATTAATTAACTTAATAAAATTTGCAACTCATGCCCCTTTAATTAATTAACCCCCCTCCCTCCTTGCCAGAGTATGCTCTGACCGATCTTAGATTGGAGTACCCAGAAACGGCCATGGATCTTTAAACCCCGCAAGAGTATCCTTATAACACTTATATACCCCATAACCAATGCACCGGAATTGTAGGGATTCTTCCAACGTACTTCCAGGTAGAGGCGCCAGACCCTCTCGCTATCATAGATTCTTGGTTAGCTGGCCACTTGGAGAATATTAGCCTGCGATACTGGGTGGGCAACTTAGAAGAGTCTCCCAGCTTTGATAAACCTTTTTGTTGACATCCTAAAGCAAGAGCACTGTTAAGAACTCTTAAAAATTACCAAGAGCACTTGCAAAACCTAAACATTCAATGGCATCTTTTGGGATTCACATCTTTCTAAACACAAAGCATCTCCGATAATTTTAGGGTGTGTGCAAGAAGTTGAGGGACCTTTTAGATGCAATGGTAGAATGAAGTCAAAACATGCTCCTGTTTTGTTTAAATTCAAAAATGTGTTCCCTCCAAATGATAAGGTCGAGCCTCGACCCATGCTTGCATGGAATTCTTATGCCTATGTGTTTGCTTCGTACTTTTCTTCGGATTCAACATGCCTATGCCTTGGAGTATGATAAACCATGGATAATTCTACATTATATCAAAATTTTCAATGTGCTCGTGTTTAGCCATTCGTCTGATTATGCTGCACACCTCCATTTTTTATGATATTTTAGAAATAGATATGGTTTTTTTTGCAGATTCCAAATATGTAAATTTTAACAAGAATACATTATTTTTTCTATTTTTTTCTTATTTATCTTCTATCATCACTCCTCAACTCAAAAAACACACTGTTAGTGTTTCATCCATATCTCTTTCGTTTCTCAACCATTTAAAAAATAAAATTGTATGGTGCACTAAAGAACACCGATCTCTACATGCTATAAAAAACCCATTTCCAAATAATTACATTAAGACAGTCAAACGCTGCACCCACAATTGACGTATCGTTTTCGAGGTTTGATCTCTTAGATAATAAATAATAAAATTAAAAATATTATATTTATTATTGGAAAAATAGTCGTGCACTAGTACTATATGTTTTCTATATGTATACCGATTTTCATAAGTTTATTCCATCATTTAGTCACTCAGACGCTGCACCCACAGAAACATATACCTTATAATTTGTCCAAAAAATAAAAAGTGCCCGTTAAAAAATATCTAACTTCAGATAGTTAACAACATTTTCAATAGAAAAAAGTTATATATTTGGAAAGGTCATTCAATTTCCTACATTTCTTGTGTTTTACTCATCGCAAGATTCATTGTGTAAGTGTCTCAAAATATCCATACAAGTTGATGGATGTCTGTTTTTTCAGTTTTCTATTGCATCTAACGCGCCAAAAGAGACCCTCATCTTTGTGCACTCACCCTTTACTCCATAGGCACGGGTTCCATCTTTTAGCATTGTTGATAATCTGGGCCATTTGTCCATTGAATGTTTGATTATAAGTCATATATGTGAATGCTTTATTTATTTTCATGAATTGCTCAAATATTTGTCTATATTTTAATTCCAATGATAGCAATGTGGATTGCTTTGTCTTGTGCTCAATTCATCATATTAATCATCTAAAATGACAGAAACTCCTAAACAACACCCATCCACATCTGAAAACATTTAAAACTTAACTTAAAACATTGAGCCATAGAAATTTTTTTGTTAGGGACTAACCCCCTTGGCTTCGTTAGGAGTTAGCCTAAATGGAGGATCTAGGAGTAGGTGACAGTACTTAGCTCTGTGCTTGCCCCCAAGGTCACACCTCTCCCACTTTTTCAAGTGAGGAGACAGCTTTCGAAAGATTTCTGCTGCTGGTGTGCAATCGGCGGTTGCCATCTTTTGGCACCGTTTCCGGGGACAAATATTTTTGTTTTGGGACGATCTTTGTTTCTTTTAGTTTTTACCTTTTTTCCCTTTTGGTATATATTTAGTCCAATCACTCTCCAAAATTATACTTAATTCCACCTGGTGACTCCACTGTCAGTTAACACCTCAAGATATTCTACTAGAAGAAACTCTGTAGGTTTGGTCGATTTCATCGTTGACCCCAAAAAGGTCTTTAGGAGGAGATAAAACAAATAATCTTCTCGCAGGATCCTTGCAGAACTTGGATCTAAGTCTGTTTCATACATCTACATTTTATATCCTGAAAACACTAATTCCATTGTTTCTGACATAATGGGCGAGTATTTTACTCAGCTTGACTTTTCTCAGATAACAGGTCAACCCCATCGTCTTCCAGACAAAGCTGTCGAGAAGCTCCTGATGTATACAGGCACTGATGCGATTACCTCTGCCATGCACCTCAGGAACTTTTCTAGGTGTATCAACGCTTATGTCAATGATTCGATCAGCCAACATGATGATGTGTATATAAAGTTATTTTCTCTATGTCTGGATGGAAAGGCTGGTGACTAGTATAGCAATTTACTAGACAATGCCTTTGATAGTCTAGCAGCTTTCAAAACTTCTTTCACCAACAAGTTCGGTGAAAAGAAAGAAACTCGACATCAACTTGCATCCTTGACCAACATAAAGAAGAAGGACATGGAAACAATGGACGCGTTCAATACTAGGTTCATAGAATTATCAAAAGCTATTCCTACTTAGTATGCCCCAACTAAACCAACCATCCTAGTCTATTACATTGAGGCACTTAGTGGCAAAATGTAGTTCCAGATCAAAGACAAGGAGCCTGCTAACTTGCTCCAGGCTCAGGAGATGGCAATCAAGATTGCTCTGAACATGTATTCATCTGGTGAATCTAACCTCCATGGTTATTCAAGGTCTTCAACTCCGTTGAAAATCAGTGAACCACAAGAAAAGGATCCTTTATCAGCTATGAAGGATTCCTATGAAAAACAAATGATTGAGCTGAAGAAAAATATGGAGGAGGCAGAGCAGAAACACTTAGCATAGTTAAAGGAGATTCAAAATAGGGTAATCAAAATGGAAAGAAATCAAACTTAGTCCACTCCTAGAACCTTTCCTGCCAAGCCAACCTGTCAAAGAAATCCTCCCAACCATGAGCAAAGGCCTCCCCATCAGCTAGAGGCCGCTAACATGGTTGAGTAGTATAAACCATTTTGTAGACCATGCAGAGATTTCCATGAGGAATCTGGTTGCCACTATGCATGCTATGTTCAGGAGCCTGGTCACCCTGAAGGTTGCGGTTAGAATACATCATCAAGAAAGCTTGAGTACATAAAATATGTAAATGACATGCATGATATTTCTGAAGAAAGTTGGAGAGAGAAAAAAAATATTCAAGAGAGCCTGAGTATATTAACATAGTTGGACAGCTCCATCCTGTCACCACAGAAACCCAGGGTCATGTTGAATATTATAGTTAGCAATTGGATGATCTCACTAAAAACTTTAGCACTAATCCCACTAATGAGCATAATGATAATAGTTTGGAAGGTTTACTACCTTGTGACCTTTTCTCTGAAGAAGATGACTATGATCATGAGGAGGGATATAGCCAAGGATGTGATACAAGTGAGGAAGAAACCCTTACATCTGAGATGGATGATAACTATGAGACTTTAATTGAAAATAAAATATTAGAAGTTTCATGTGATGAGATTCCTCCATGCTCTCCACCAAATGACAAGTATTTGGAAAGTTGGGTCCCCTGTGATATTTTTGAAACCCAACTTTTTGAAAAAGATTGTTTTGAGCAAAATGAGGAGTGTAGCCAGGGACTTGATACTAGTGATGAGGCATCTCTCATATCTGAAATAGATGGCGATGATGACTATTGGAGGTTTACTGAAAATCCAACCTATGATATTTTTGAGAATCTCATCTATGATGTGTCCAACAAGGGGAGTGTTTATTCTGAAACTTATGAAAGTTATAAAGTAGAACAGTTAGAGTTTTCATATGATTAGTCAAAATTATATCTGGGTATCTGTAATAAGGACTCCGGAAAGTAGTGTAGTGAAGAATCAGATGGGATACAACCAGTTGAAGTTCTTTCTCAACCATCATCTTCGCATATAGATATTCCTTATGTTTTGGAGCAGCTTGGGGCTTATACAACAAGTTATTATTTGATAAGCCTTGATGATTAGCATGATGGAGTAGTCAACCTGCCGCATCATCTCGATTTGTATATCAGCGCTATCCAGTCATGGATAGAAGTAGCCTGCGTGAGAACCTACCAGTTTGGGAAGAAGTTTGATGACATTATTCATGCCTATGATTGCCCATCCATTCCGCCCATTCTGGATCATCACGCAGGTTTGGATTTTCTGGAAATTGTGTCCTTACTTTGGCTGCTAACCAAAGACAAGGAAAAACTATTTTATATTAATAAAATGCTTAGGTGGCTACACTAGATTTATGATTACACCTAACCTTTTGTGTATCATGCTTAGAGTAGGAAAATAGGCTCCTTAAATATGAGCATCTACTTTAGCATTTTCATTATGTACTTAGAAATAAATAAATTTTTCAGTGAAGTTTTTTCTTTGAATAAAGCAACTTTTGGATCATTAGCTATTTTTCATAAAACTCGTGCTACTGAGGTTTTCTTGTCAAGTTGAGATGTTTTTACAGGATATGGAAACCATTGATTCTGGGGTTCTTGTATGCTCTCCTTGCATAAGAGACTAGATCGAGCACATGTCTCGCAGCTGGAGCCATATGTTGTCCACTTATTTGTACCATAGTTGGGTTACTCCCAGTTCTCCGATTTAGGTTTGGACCTCTGTTTGGTGGCTAGGCTGGTTAGGGTTTGAGGATTGGTTTTAGGGTTTTAGTACTCTCTCATTGTACAAATAGAGGCTCCTTTAGCTCTATTCGGATGGATTTTTGTGTAGAGAAACTCTGGTGAAACTTTTGTAATTGCTTGTTGCTTCTATGCAACCATTGGAATAAAATTAAGGCTTTGGAGGCTCATGTGGTGTGATTCTTTGGATGATTGCGCTTGATGGATGAGGTGATGTTGTTTTAATGCTTTTTTTTCTTGTGTATTTGAGTTTATGATGTTATGCTTTAGAAGGCTTCTGTAAGCACATAAGAATAGGTATTTGTGGTTTGCAAGTTAGCTATTTATTGATTTACTTCTAGAATTAAAAAAAAAATCATTGTTTTATTCAATTGTAGTTCATGCTCTTCTTTATTTCAATTTGTGAACAATACATGATCTAATATTTTGTATGGAAAGTCTATGAGTGTTATTTTGTAGATCCTTCCATCCAACCAAGCAGAAGTTCGATCTTAGCTGCATCTTCTTCTCTTGGAGTCAAGTACGCTTTTCCAGTAATTGCATGCTTCATGAGATTCAAGTGTTTTAAAAAGATCCACACATTTGACCATTCTCTCCTTGCTTTTATTCATCTTTCAAATTAAAAAATATTTATTTCCTTGGGATTAGGGCACGTTTGGGATAAAGTGAACATTCATTCACTTAGCCTTTCCCTCAGTTGGCTGCTCTGTGCTTTATTTTCAACCTTTTAGGCCTTTTATTTGCAGCCTTTCCTTCCCTTAGTTCGCTGTCCACTTTTCCCCACTTTTTAACCTTTTGGACAGCCCTCTTTTGCCTCCTTTTTCCACTTTTTGCATCCCTTTTCCATCCTATTTTTGGGCCATCTTTTGGGCTGTACTTTCAACCTTTTTCACCCTCATTTGCAGCCTTTCATTCCTTTTGTTCGTTGTCCACGTTTCCCTATTTTTACCCTGTTGGACAGCCCTCTTTTGCTTTTTGTTTCCACTTTTTGTATCCTTTTTCCATCTTTTTCTTCACCATCTTTTGGGCTCTATTTTCAGCCTTTTTCATCCTCATTTTGTAGCCCTCTTTCTCACTTAGTTTCCAGCCTTCTTTTACTTGGCTTTTTCTCTGTTTCCACCCCTCTTGCCTTGCCTTTTTCTTGCCTCTTTTCTTCCCTCTTCTTGGTGAGTTTGGGTAAATGTTTTTAGCCAGTTTATAGATTAAATTTCAAGCTATTTTTGATCAAATAATATTATAACAAGTGTATGTCTAGAGCTCTTAGATTGCAAACAGGTGAAGGAGAGCCCAAAGGCCACAAACGAACAAGGAGTGCAAAAACAACAAAAATACTGTTATCCCTCTTCTTGCATCCCCGTCTTTCCCCGTTCTTCTAAGAAACAAAGAACACATCATCATTGTAAAATATTAATAAAAAGAGTCGAGTGGGAGCAAGTCTCCTTCCTTTTATATTTCCCCTATTTTGGGGAAGTGTGTCTTTTGTTCATTTTCATGATTTACTTAGTATAGTTTTCCTTAAGCAATTAGTTTAGTTCTTTGATTAGACTTAGTTTCATTCTTACTAATTACTAGATTCATCATTGCTTGTTGGTATCTTGTTATAAATTGATAAATCATAAGAAAAAACAAAATATCTTGAATCTCATCATAAGGTGGATCAAGAGTGCTCTCTATTGAAGAGTTTTAATCAACCACCTTTCATCTTAATTGTTGTGTTTGTTTAATTCAAATCATCCAGAAGTAAGACTCTTGAAGTTGCAAAACCAAAAGTCAAGAGCATTCTCTATTGGAGAGCATCTTAGGTTTGCATAACCCCTGCATTAGTATCGTCTAGATTAGATAAGTCTCTTGTACCACTGTCATAAGACAAGGTCAAGAGCGCTCTCTATTGGAGAGTTTTAATTAATTAACTTAATAAAATTTGCAACTCACACCCCTTTAACCCGGAGTATGCTCTAACAAATCTTAGATTGGAGTACCCAAAAATGACACTGGATCTTTAAACCCCACAAGAGTAGCCTTATAACACTTAAATACCCCGTAACCAATGCACTAACATTGTAGGGATTCTTCCAACGTACTTCCAGGTAGAGGTGCCAATACCTCTCGCTATCATAGATTCTTGGCTAGCTAGTCACTTGACAATATCAGCCTGGGATACTAGGTGGGCCCGAGATATCTTCAACTGAGGCAACTTAGAAGAGTCTCCCAGCTTTGATAAACCTTTTTTTTGACACCCTAAAGCAAGACCACTGTTAAAAACTCTTAAAAATTACCAAGAGCACTTGAAAAACCTAAACATTCATTGGCATCTTTTGGGATTCACACCTTTCTAAACATGAAGCATCTCCGATAATTTTACTTCATAGGCACCGGTTCCATCTTTTAGCATTGTTGATAATCTGGGCCATTTGTCCATTGAATGTTTGATTGTAAGTCATATATGTGAATGCTTTATTTATTTTCGTGAATTGATCAAATATTTGTCTATCTTTTAATTCTAGTGATAGAAATGTGGATTGCTTTGTCTTGTGCTCAATTCATCATATTAATCATCTAAAATGACAGACTCTCCTAAACAACACCCATCTGCATCTGAAAACATTTAAAACTTAACTTAAAACATTGAGCCATACAAAACTCTTTGTTAGGGACTACCCCCCTTGGCTTCATTAGGAGTTAGCCTAAACGGAGGAGCTAGGAGTAGGTGACAGTACCTAGCTCTGTGCTTTCCCCCAAGGTCACACCTCTCCCACTTTTTCAAGTGAGGAGACAACTTTCGGAAGATTTCTGCTGTTGGTGTGCAATCGACGAACAACAAGGCTCATTGCCACTGATTGCACTTGATTGCGTCAGTTTAGGAGCCTCCTAGACCAATCCCTATAATTTAGGAGCCACTGGGAGTGCCGAAACCAACCAAGGTCAGTTTAGTTTAGTTGATGACTGGTTAAGCTAGGTTAGGAGTCAGTTACATTTAGTTCTAGTCCTCTACATTGAGTTAGAGCTATGTTTACTTGAATGAACTCAGGAGGGACACATTTCTCACCTACCACAGTCAATTAGCCTTAGTCAACACTGAATGTAACACTTGATTTGTGTTTTAGAACTCCAATGAACTACGATTATGGTTTAGACAAGGTCAGTTAACCACTGAGTCCTCCGATAGTGATTTAGACAAGGTCTTATTTACCTATAGTCAAGTAGAGTCTAATCAATTCAAATTTTCTCATGTGGATTTGAATTGCTTGTGGCTATTAACGCCATTTTAATTCATTGTAATTATCTATCTGATTACTTTTTAATTAATGAAAGAATTCACAGCTGCAAGCCATTTTTGCACTGTTTCATTCTTCAATTGTTGAGTAAATTGTGTGATCTATTTTGTGAGTTGTGTGTTTGTTTATAGATCTATGTGCTCAATTTAATATGGTATCAGAGCCTCGGTGGACAAGGAACTTCTCCTCCTCAGATCTCTAGCTGGATCATTTTTTAGCAAATTGCTCCTTCCAATATTGCACCAGAAGCAGAGAATTTACCAATTAATATCCAAAGTTAGGAAATTGTTGATCAAGCTTGCTTGATCAACTATGATGGGTGTGAAGGAAATTCCAAAAGTGCAGGCTGTTGACCTTACTTTGCATGTTTGATTATGTGACGGGTTATCATCTTTTCTTACAGCATTCGCTACAAGCAACCTCTTCTTCTCGTTGCATTCGCTACAGCAACTCCATCCTTATTACTACATTCAAAATGGCTCGTCTAGTGGAGCCTCTCACTCCCTTCAACTATCACCAGTGGAGGGATGAAATGATAGTAATGCTCTGCACCAAGCATCTCTTTAGACTCATAGAAGAAATAGAGGAAGAGCCAGAATCAGATAAAGACAAATCTAAGTATATGAACAGGCTTGATGAAGCCCATGGACAGTTGCTCTCCTCAGTCTCTAGAGATATTCGATTTCACATCCAAGACTTGGAGACTCCCAAGGAGGTTTGGGACAAGCTTGCCTCCCTGTTTGATAAGCAGGATGAGATGAAAATCCATCAGCTAGAAAATTATCTGATTACTCTCAATCCATCCAATCTCAAATCTCTGAATGAATTCTTCATAAATTTCAAGAACCTGATATATCAGTTGAAGCTATGCAAAGTGAAGAAGGATGAAGATCAGCTCTTCCTTTCCATTCTCACAAAGCTCAATGCCAACTACTCTGTCTTTGTATCCACCTTCCAAATAGTAAGGCTCACTACTACAAACTGGAAGATTCCCACTCTTAATGCCTTCATCCAATCTCTTATTTTCGATAATGATAAATTGATCCAAATGGGGATAATTTGATATCCCAAAGATCTAGCTCTAGTTGTAAGAGGAGATAAGGTAGCAAATGAAAAAGGGAAGCAAAGGGATGAGTCTCCTGTGAAGAAAGAGCAGTCAAAAGAACCTTCAGGTTCACAGAGAAGCAAGAAGAATGGCAAAGGCAAGGTCCTCTGCTCTTACTGTGGAAGGGGCTTTCATTCAGAAAGCTCCTGTATGAGAAGACAACTTGATGAAATGGCTCTTCTTTTGAAGAAACATAACATTGCTCTACCTTCTAGTACAAGGAAGGATGACTCTGAAGAAGAAGATGAAGAATACCAAAGGAAATTCCATGCACTAAAGGCTTGTTGCACATCACCACATGTCTTCCTCATTGATTTTGGAGCTTCCAACCATATGGATACATCTAGAGGATCATTCTTTTATTTTCAGTCCTTTGATGGCCATATGGCTACATATAGAGGATCATTCTTTTATTTTCAGTCCTTTGATGGTCCTAGTATTCAGATGGGAAATAACAGTAAAGTCAAAACGAAAGGGAAGGGCTCTGTCCAACTTAAACATTGAAGGTTCAAAGATGTGCTATTTGTTCCCTCCCTAGCTTCAAACCTATTATCTCTCTATCAGATGACCCATACTGGATCTCCAAAGCAAGTGATATTTGGTCCTAACTTAGTGGAGATCACATATATCTCTACTAGGAGAATCATAGAAAAGGGTACTACAAATCATGCTTCAAAAGCATATGAGTTCTGAAATTTCATGCTTCCTTCAGAACCAGTGCACTCTCAGCAGCCACTTGCAAGGGAAGGTAAAATCATTGCATCTACTTCTTTAACAACTTCTACTAGTTTTGCAGATCCATATTTATCAGTTCATGGCCTTGAGATTCAAGGTGACTCATATCTAGATTCAGTCCCTACTTCCAAACTAGAAGCTAGGAAGATGACTGGAAACTCACTTGGCACTCAGAAAGGAAAAACCCTTGCGCTATGTCATCCTATATTACCTCCTTCATGGAGATGTAATAGACTCCCTATAAGATGCTATATGGTAAGGGCTCAGTCTCACTACATTCAGAAGAATGGATATGATCATACACCTCTTCATTCAGCAAGAGACAAAGGTTTTATTCCACCTTCCTTCCATCATCATTTTTCGAAAAGAAGGAAAAGTCTACATGCCAGGCCCCAGAATACCTGTGCACAGCACACCATGCATGTTGCTACGCTACCTCACAGATATGAAGATTGCAGCAACATATTTTCAAGTTTTTCAAACTTGAGACCTGATTCTACCTGCTTAGATAGAGGGGGGGCCTTTTTCCCATGTGGCTTTTGCCTCAGGTCCTTATTTTAAGCAGTTACATTATTTTACTTGACGTAATGGGTGACCTATGGTATTAGTTACTAGGGCCCACTGTTTGTCCAAGTTAGCATTTACGGGGGGTGTTAGGATTATTAATCCTCCTTTGTCCAAATTTGGTCATATGTATATATCAAGAGTCATGTCTAAATGAGGATTTCATCCAGTCTATTTATAGTCATTAGCACCATTGGTTCACTTGGCCTAATTGGGGCACATGTTTCAGTTACCAAAGTGTGGGGAACACTAATTGAGGCTCATTTCCACTGATTGCACTTGATTGCATTATTTTAGGAGCCTCCTCGACCAATACCTACAATTTAGGAGCCACTGGGAGTGTCGAAACCAACCAAGGTCAATTCAGTTCAGTTGATGATTGGTTAAGCTAAGTTAGGATTCAGTTACATTCAATTCTAGTCCTCTACATTCAGTTAGCGCTAGGTTTACTTGACTGAACTCAGGAGGGGCACATTTCTCACCTACCACAACCAATTAGCATTAGTCAACACTGAATGTAACACTTGAGTTGTGTTTTAGAACTCTGATGAACTCCGGTTATGGTTTAGACAAGGTCAGTTAACCATTGAGTCCTCCAATAGTGATTTAGACAAGGTATTAGTTACCAACAGTCAAGTAGAGTCTAATCAATTCGAATTTCCTCATGTGGATTCAAAGTGATTGTGGCTATTAAAGCCATTGTACTTCATTGTAATTATCTATCCAATTACTTTTTGATTAATGAAAGCATTAACAGCTGCAAGCCATTTTTGCACTATTTCATTCTTCAATTGCTAAGTAAATCGTGAGTTGTGTGTTTGTCTACAGATCTATGTGCTGAATTTAATACCTATGACCATATATTTTTCACTCAAATCAGAAAGATACATGTAGTTAATATGGCCAAATATTTCATGCCGAAGCTTGCTTGCCTCATTAACATGAATCAGAAGAGCAGAGGCGTTTGAGTAGGGTAGAAAATGGGAAAACATGTATACCTTCGAAGTGTGATCAACCACACCTTTTGCTATGAATTTACCATTGGAAATATCAATGATTTCAACATCATTAGGGGAGAATATGACCTTTTTTTGGAGACCTAGTGTGAGTCATCTAATACACCGACAAGAGATTAGAGACAAGACCTGGAACATACAATACATTATTGAACTTACCATGGTCAAGATCAAACCTTCCTTTCCCCAAACTGTCAGTGAGAGAGTCACCTCCCAAAACTATTGGTGGACCTTTAAACATGTCAAGAGAGGAGAATGCCTCTTTTGTCGAAACCATATGTCTAGAAGCTCCAGAGTCTATGATGAAGCTAGGTGAGTTTGATGTGCCAGCAACCAAGGCATGTACTCTCTCTTTATCCTCTGAATTTGATCCTCCTTCCCTCTTCTTTGACTAATCAAGAAAGGAGATGTTATTCTTCTCCAGGATTTGGTTTAACATGTCAATTTGGTTCTTCATACAAGAGCTCTTAGGATGACAGCCCTTACTATAGTTTGTGCACTTTCACATTTTTCCTTTGTTCTTCTTCTTCTGGAAGTTGTTCTTGGAACCTTGGACCTCCTCTTGAGACTTGTTCTTGTCTCTCTTTTGCTCAAGTGGGTTTTTATCTTTTTTCTTGCTTTTTGAATCCACCCTTGAATCTCCAGCAACCAAATTTTGGTCTTTGGAAGGTTTGATGGTTCCCATCATCACCAACGTATCTTATTCCCGTGTGAGGGATTCCATGAACTCTGCAAGCTTAGGCATATTCCAGGCTCAAGTTGTCAACTTGGTGGCATGGAAGGTTGAAACAAACACTAAATAGTCAAGGCCAAGCTTTGAGAGTATGGCCAAAACTAGTTGCTCTTCCTTCTTTTCGATCCCACACTATTTTAGCTACAAAACAAGGGCTTTAAACTTGGAAAAGTAGAGTTGCAAGGATTCGAAGCTATTGGAACTCAAGAGATCAGCTCATTCTCGATTTGATCTCCTCTCATATTATCTGTCTTACCAAAAATCTCTACAAGCTTCTCCCACACTTCATTAGGTTATTTCAATCCATCAAGATGGAAGAGGAGGTCTCTTGAAATGCTTAGACACAAAAGACCATAGGCCTCATCCCTCCTATTGTGCCATTTGATTTTCTCTGCAACTACATTGGGCTCTACATTACTTTCCATAGTAACCATGTAGAGACCTTTCTCTCTCAATAATATCTCCATCTCATCTTTCCACTCAAATAAATTGAATGGAGTCAAGATGATCTTCTGAAATTGGTCCATAGCTCAAAAACTGTGCCCTTCAGTCATCAGAATATGCTTTCAGTCAAGATTTCAAACCTGCAATAGCAATATGGAAAGAGATAAATCAATATACAAAGGCTCCGATACCATGTGTAAATTGAACCCAAGAGATAGAACAATTACACTCACAAAATTGCTAATCAAACATGCAAAATTAACACCAAAGGAGACTGAAATTGGAGCATAACACTAATTTGTATTGAATAAGTGTACAATATCCAAAATTGTGAAGAAATAGTGTACTAAAATATATAATTACATGAGAGATTTGAATGCATAAGGATGCCATTCAAAAAGGTCAAAAAGTAGGATTACTAAATCTTGTCAAATCCCCCATAGGTGCATAAAGCAGTTTCCAAATTCACCAAGATGCTCATGACTTGGCTAAGTCAAGTAGGAAAGATAATTAGGGATGGAAATACAACTCATACATTCTTTTATTAGGAGAAAAGGATGGAGGATGATGTGGGAAAAAAACAAGTCAACTACACCTAGTTTAGCTTTTCCTTTTTCCTTAATTCTCAATAAAACAAGCAGCTTTTCAGAAAAAAGTAGATATGCACTTTGGAAGATCTGGACTAAATTAGATATGCTAAACATGGTTTCCAAGAGGTTTCCCAAGCTCTCCATGACTCAATTTTAGCAAGTGTTTACTTCTAAGACATGTAGAAGGCAACTAGCATAGAGTGGAATCTAGGACACTAGGTAATAAGACAAAAATGATTTAATTAATGTCTAAGGTAGGTAACTATGGGTTGATTATTATAACATTTTGTGGAATGTTTGGTCACACAAGAGGAGGGCACAATTTTTACATTGGGTATTTCTCTTCTAGAGGGGCGCATTTGCATCTGGTTGGTCAAGAAATGTCACATACCCCAATTTTCTAAAATAATGTAAATTATTTAATTATATTCCTGAGACATTATGTTAAATTTAATGCTAATTAGGAATTGATGACTCAGCAAAGTCAACAGAAATGGAGTGTAATTCAGAATATTTTATTATTAATAAATAAATTGTGGAGACAACAGCATGGGAGAGCTGTTAAAAAGAGGTTACTGGTCAAACTGGTGGATGGAACTAGGTGGAAAGACAAAACACAAGTGGAAACATCCTCAAACACTTCCTAAGTTGTAGGTGGCAACTTCCCTCTAATTGGGGTCATGATCCCCCAAGAAAGTGGGATCAGAGCAGGTGGCTCATTAAATGACAACTAACCCAAAAAGACATTGGCAATCTTTTAAAAGTACTCAATGAAGAGAGCTAAGGCTACTCAGATATTTTTCCAGAGAGAATTCATTCAGGTGAATGTTATTCAGGAAATTCATTGAGGAAAGAGGGAAAAACAGTAAGGAAGTTGTTCTAAAAGGATTGCTGCAGTAACTTGATTTCATTACAGCTTTTTGGCTGAGAGAACTGACTGATAGTTCTGAGTTAATACTGGGTTTGAAGACTGGTATCTGACTTTGCTACACCTAGTTCCGGCCAGGGAGACCAGAGCAAGCTCGGGGGTCCTAAGGAGTCGTTGTCTGAGCGCTCTCCAGGATTTGGTAGGGAGGAATGATCTCCCATTGCTGTTGTTGTCCACATTTTAAACAGGTTCTAACACTTGAGTGTTTATATTTTTTAGTAACTGTGAATGATAGAATGTTTACCTTATAGTTAAGATAAAAAGTCTTTACTGGTTAGTAATGTAAATGTTCTTAGATGGAAAAAATTAGAAATTGTTGATGAATGAAAAAGACCCTCTGTGTTTTTCCACATCTGGGTTTTACCAGATAGTACTCTAGTGCAGGGGCAAAAATTATAAGAAGATAGTATGATGAGATGGTAAAATAGTAGATTGATTCTTCACTTATCATTTGAAGACATTATTTGTTTGACTAACAATGGTTATGCACATAGATAAAAACTATTCTCTCGTATAGTATATCTTTCTCTGTAATTCGATTATTGCAAAGAACAGATAGAAGATTATGCTAGCTGTAATAAAGAAAAGATAGACTAAGTATTTCTGTTGTTTAAATCTTATAATTGTTTATCTTCTAGTTTGAAAGAATCTAACCTCTTAATGCAGAAAAGACAATACTGACAGTAGGATGTAATTACCTATTGGTAAGATTTTACAGTTAAATCCTAGTGGTGTTAGTTTGTATCTTGGTTAAGAATGCAGTTATTTAATTACTGAATCTTCTTTTATTTCAACTAAGCTTAAACAGATTACAAAACTGTTATTCTATTTTCACATATGGTAAATGAATGTTATTATATACATAGGAATTTATATATATATGTATATGAGATAAAACTTAAATATTGTATGAGTATTATGTAAATATACTCAGGCATTATAACTAAATAGATAGACCAAACCAAACATTGGATAACAACATTAAATAATAATCATAGAAACATTGGTACTCAGAAAAGAAGTAATATCGTTATTGTAGCAATAATAATGTATCTATATTACATACAATATAAAAGCCTTACTAATGTAACACTTAAAGTAATATTTTATTATTACAATTGCAAACTTAGACTATTTATACTCAATGTATAAATAAATAAGGTTTATGTATAAATAAACTATTTATACTCTGTGTATTACAAAATAAATAAATAATACTTGAAGACAATAGTAAAATATAATAAGAGTATAACAGACTTACATAATTTGAAAGGTATGCACTTGGCATTAAAAAGATTACAATTTCTAATAAATAGAAGTCAGGGTATAAAGCCAGTACAGAAACCTTAACAACAAATCTATTTAAAAATAAGTTGGAGAGTACTTTGACTACAGAATTCTTTATATAACGAGATAAGTTACAGTATTATAACATGACCAAGAATAATGCAAGAAAGTAGTATCAACAGCTATGATATTGGTATAAGGGTATAAACCCTATATATCATTTAAGAAGTTAATACATAATAAGTAAATCAAGGTACATAACCCTAACAGTAACATTATAAAAGAATTTATTAATAGTAAAATAACTCAGTTGTTTATTTAAAAAGCAAAGGAAAATAACATAACAGTAAATTGCTCGAATATCGAGCTTAACCATTATGGTATAACCCATTTATTTTACTCACAGTTAACAACAGAGTTTATAATTTTAATTCATAATGGCAGATTAAGAAACTGAACTTAATCTCAAAACTGTAAAATTAGGGTTGAACCCTATAAATCCAGTTTATACAAGTAAAATAAATACTAAGAGTTAAGACAATATTTTCACCTACGGCCATATTATAAATCCACAATATAAGCTGTTATAAACCCATATTTTATTTATTCCTGTACAGAGCATAGATTCAAAATGTATGCGATAAACAAACCAAAAGATACAGGAAAGCATTATAACAAGTTATATTACAAAACTCTGGGCGAAAACCCTGAACAGTCAAGAGTACAGTAAAAAAAACAGGATTTCGAGGTCATAACCTCATCCACAGGCAGGCTTACAGCCCATTGCTTTTTATACAGTAATTCTTTTACAGTATTTTAAACACAGAAAGAAAACTAATAATTACAACATTGGCCTAAGCCGTAACACCCATGCATAGCGTCAGGGTTATCCTGTTAAAATTCATTGTAACCTGCAGTTTAAAAAAAGACTGAATGGAGCTGAGGTAACCACAAGAGTCGTGTCTCTCAAATCCAACCACTAACAGCCCTAAAAAACCAGCAAGGAGTGAATGCCATGTTGAGACGAGGCTTATAGGGAAGTACCACGGTTGAAATCTTGCGTTTTCCACTCCACAAGGAGGAGACCAAACCTGCAAGATGAAGGAACAGTTTATTATTTTAACACCTTAACATTTAATGGCTAAGCTATTTCTTGAAATGGAAAAACAAAGTTTCAACCTGTAACTTACCGCAGAGTGTGATAGAAGTAAGCCACCAAAAATAGCCAAATAACCACGAGCAGAGGCAGCGTAAACACTTCCTTTGTCACCGAGAAGAATGAGCACGCTGGAGCGAAGGATACCTATCACAAGGGAGGGCATTGACAGCATCAAGTCGAAGAGATGCACTACGCAGTGACAAGGTCAACAATGGATGCCAAAGGGGGAAAACCCTAGGTATTCAACAACTTTAAAGCTGCCAACAACAAGCTTTTTAACTTCCACACAGTGCAGTAGATGAGCACGAAGAACTGGAGCAGCATAGAAGCTGCTATCAACAACGTAACAACAAAATGAACTAGAAGGGTTTGCAGAGTGGCCAATCCCGAAGGCGAAGGAGAAATGACGAATTAGGGTTGAGTCAACTGTTTTATAACACCAGTGCATGGCTGAGGAGTGACCACGTAGTAATTTTAATACATTGCATGCAGTGGGTCGAGTTCTAATGTTCCATGACGATTTTTCCATTGGTTGATTTTTTCAAACAAAATCATAGCGTGGAGTTCCCATAAGGTCGTTATACCATGGTATCACCTACCACATAATTCACAACCACGTACTTTAGAATAATGCTCTTAAAACTTTGCATTATAAATATTATTCAAGATTAAGTCTTGTAAGTATTTAGACATAGAGGATTTGGTTTTAATTATAAAAAGTTATAAGAGCATGGGAATAATGTTAAGTTGTGGTTGTTTATAAACATACCACTATATTGCCATTTTGTCTTAGTCTCAAGTGAAGGAAAGAGACATATCATTTCTTTAAAGTCTATAAAATAATGGAGTAATGTTAGGTATAGTTGTTTACAATTCTACAACTATAATGCCAATTGCTATAGTCTGCATTGAAGGTAAAAGACTTGTCATTCTCTTTTTATATGACTATAACTTGTAGAAATCAATTTATATAACCCACTAATTTTGAGTTGGGTTACTCTAGTCCATTTTTAATTGTTATTGCTAATATAATAACAATCTCTTAATGGTCTTAGATTCCTTATGGTAACAATTAGACTTTTTCTATCTTTCATGCTCAAAGATTTACAAAGATTGTATAAGTGAGTGTATGTTAGGAAGCTTGTGTAATTTAATTATAACCATTCTTGTTGGTAGTATAGTCTGGAAACTCATAAATGGGTTTAATTATGATAATCTAGGACTGATTCTAAAGGTGTTTATAGTTATTATCCAAATGTCGATCATGGAAATAGAAGTAGCTTTCCAAACATTGCGAATCCTTTAAATGTTAAGAGAAGACTTGTATTCAAATAGTAAACTTTGTAAATGATTAAAGTAAGAAAAGTATAGGTCGATACTTGTAATATCTTAGCATTTACATCTATAGATGAAAACCTGATCATATTGCAATCTAAACATGACCTTGCTGCAGTAACTATAAATAATAGAATTTAAACTTTGATGTTGTAATTTTCTACCATGCTAGCTGTTAGTAAAGCGATAATTATTGCATTTTTTTTACACTTACTTCTAGTATGAACGTTTAATAGTTTCGTACTAAGTGGATTTGTTAAACCATAATTTCTGGATAAGAGAATTTAACTGCAATTTTTATAAGTAGAATTCAATTCTTGAGCTTTAGATCTCAAAAGAAAAACTTAATAAAAGATTTACCTTTAGAGCCTGTTAAATCTGTCTAGCATGAATATACTTGCACAAAATAAATTTATACAACAAATTGAATTGTAAACTTCCGATATTGGTTAGCAGTGACACGTACATCTTACCTATATATCTGTAAGAGAAGAAAAACTGAGGCGTTAGCTCGGAAGCTAATTAAGCCCAGTCCTTCATGACAAACCCACCTTGTGGTCGCAAATAGAAAACAATCAGTAACTGACAAGAAACTCTTCTTTAAAGTCAAGTATAATAAAAGATCATTCAGTTACAATTCTAGTAACATAAACTAATCAAACAGTTAACGACTGCATTTAATGAGAACATATGCTATTTTAAAAATTTTAAATTTTTCAGAATTTTTGGGGTTTTGACAAGAAAGAAGGGCACACCACTGTAGAAGAATTCGAAGTCATTTACCATACTTCTCAGCTAGCAAGAGTAGCTCAAGAGGGGCGCATCACGTTTAACTCATGGGAAAATATGGAAGAGTATTTTCATTACTGAATATTGTGTGGGTGCACTTAGGAAAGAAGGCATTCAACTCTTGTGACGGAAGTTGCTACAGTAATTGTTAGAAAGAGGAAAGAACTGCTATAGAGACCTCGAGTGTTTCCAATTAGTACTGGGTAGTCACATTCATATTCACATCATCGTATATACTCAGGAAGTTCATTAACATCCTGTAGTGTGAGCATATTTGAAGGCCTGTACACTGTTGGAGGTCCTTTTCATTGTCATAGTCCAGTTTCCAGTCATATAAATTACTCATTCCTTTGCTGATTTGTGGGCCACATTCGCTGTAAGTTCCTACCATATTTATGAAGTTTCCGTATCTAAAAGTAATTTAAATCAGATCTACACTTCTTGTTTGTGCACTGAGTTCGAATAGGGAAGGTTACATTCCTCCTGTGGAGAGTAGCCATGCATTGTAGCAGAAAATCTATTGCATTCTATGTCCATCATTTCCAGGCATGTAATGTTTTCTTTGAATAAAATATGCAAATATGAATATGCTCTCTCAAGTCTATTTTATGTGTAATTAGTTACTTTTTGGTGACAATCGTGTTTATGATGAATACCACACACTTCCAGTTGACCAAACATCAATAATCAGCTTAAGGTATAGAAAATTGTCTCCAAAGAAGTGTTGTATTTGGGGAAACTAGCTTCAACTGAAACATCTGAAGTGTTTATTATAAGTCCTCAACCAAACCCAATATCAGAGGTATCCAAAATTATATCTCAATCAAGAAGATAACATACAACAGTAAATAACTAAAGTGTTGTCAACACTAAGTCATATTCACATATCTATAAGCCACAATCATACAAGTACAAAGTGTTTGATGAAAGTTCATCATAACCGTGGTTTGGACTAGAATTGCAATCTACAACATTTTTAAGGTGTTCTATAAAATCATTATCATAAATAAAGATTGTTGGAAAATTTTTAGTCCAGATTGAATTGGGATATTTCATATTGTTTATCTAAGTTAAGCAACAACAAAGTTCTTACATAATTTGACTGTCTTGACCAGAGTACCAGGGTATATTTATTTAAGAGTGAAATGACCTTCAAAATCAGGTATGATCCAAAACATTCTCATTCTACTTCCCTTGTAGGCTTGCAAATCTTTACTAATAATTGAATGAAGAGCATACATAAGAGGCAGTAACAAAGAAATAAACTCTTAGTTCTCATTTCAAATAGAAGAGCCAAATTCATGGGTTTTCCCCACTTTATTAAGTCTACAGAAAATTATATTTCTTTAAACAGACCTATGTTAGAGTTTCTTACGATGTTCAACATACACTGCATGATATGTACCTTGCAACGTCAAGTGTAGATACAACAAATTCTAAAAGAAAAAGAAACCTAAATTTGAAAGAGGGAGGGTGGGAAAAATCATTGCTTACCTTGGAGGCAAAGAAAGGCATTTCAGTAATATTTGATTGAACATATGTACATTCCACAATATTTTGCACTCCATTCAAACACTTTAAGCATACTTCAGCAAATATTGCTCCAACATACCTGTATAATAAATGTAATATTATTAAACCACCTTAGCTAGTTCTAAATTCTTCACATCCAAGGCACATAAAACTGATTAAGCATACACAAATTCAAAGAACACCAAATAATAAGAGAAAATAACTAAACCACCATAAACATAAAATTTGATAAAGTGCTAACCTATGAAAGTAACAGGATATTATTCCCCAACATTATGAATATCAAGTTAAGGTCAATAGAGAAAATTCAAAAAAACTAAGATTATACAAGTAGATTATTAACAAATTGGGATGGTTGATAAGGAACTTTTTGGTGGATGACGGTTACAGCCTCTGAGGACTTGTGTATGGTCCTGTCATTCTTAACTCTTGTTTTTACTGCTTATACCCTTTGCATGCGTTAGATTTACTAGCATAAGTGGACAAATTAGTTTGCAAACAGTAGTGTGGCCCTTCTAACCAGCTCGGTAGGGGCCTAATGATGGCCCATACTCTCATCGTTGGGATTATGATCCATTCAGTTGGAGAACAATGGCTCCAAATAAGTCCAACAAGTTTGTCCTTGAGGTGTTTCATGAGTTGATGTTCCAGTTTCCCTGTTGTTGATCTAGTTAAAATAACCTTGACAAATATGGGAAAGATTTCAATGACTGTAGCTACCATGTCATAGTTGGTTACTTTATTGACCACATCCCTTCCAAGTTTGGTTATTTTTTTGGCCACATCCCTTCAGAAGTTGGTAATTTTATCAACCACGTCCCTAAGAAAATATGACTTATGCTTGGGTTTGTGAAACCTGGGAGCTCTTCATTTGGAAAATCATAGTCATAAAGAATTTAAAGGATTATTTTATGTTTAGATTTAAGGAGGCCTCCAATTCTATGTATGTTATGTAGAATAGGCCATGGATTTGTCAAAATACTCTGGTGGTCTTTTCTCATTGTACCAAATATTTCTCTTGTGGGGTTTGGCCCAGTTTCATTGTCACGTCTAATTTGAATTTCCTAAGATTCCATCCCAATACTTGTATTCCTAGAAATATTGGCCCCAACCTTTAGGAAAATTCATTTGTCAGAAGAAAGGTTTTTTCACCCATAGTCCAAAAAGAAAAATTGCATAAAGTGAAATTTCTAGGAAACCTGAAGGAGTCCATAATATCCAACTTGATGATCAAATCCATCAGTACCTATGAGATATATTTAAATTTCCAAATACTTATTTTCGCTACCGGAATAAGCTATAAGCATTGAATTAAAGGATTCCCTCTAATGGCTAAGCCATCAAATGCAAGTCCTAGCCTCAAGCTCCTGAAGAAAAGTGGTCCTCTTCGGCATCCAACATTCGCCAGCATGGTTGGATTGTAGTTTCTAGGAAAATTTCTAATGCTATCAAGAAACCCCAATTTTAGGTCACCCCTAATCCTATTACCTCAATGTCAAGCACTAAAATCATGTACTATTCTAATCTAGAAGTAGATATTAAATTCAACCACATACGTGACATCCACAATAATGATCTGGAAGTACATATGAAAATCCCAAGGGATAAAAGCAATACATATGAAATGAAACAAAAACATAGTGAGCAGAAAGGAGTAAACCCTAACAAAAACCAAGGACGAGTACATCATTATGCAAAACGATAAAAGAGGAAATCCACTAATTTGCACCACGATAATATCATGAACAAAATTTTTAGAATCATTCTGCTATATACATGCTTCAGAATTCAAGGAGGTAGTAGGCTACCTTATTTCCTAAAATATCATGAGAAACATAAGAGAGAATCATGTATTAAAACTATATCCATCTTAGAAAGTCATATAGAGATATCTCTTAATTAACATTTGTTCCACCTAAGATACCAATAAGTAAAATTTCCATTAATGGACCCATTTCAAGTTAAGTTTCCCACTTACCTATTCAAGATAAACTTGATTTTCTCTTTCTTTTCTTTCTTTAATCTTAGAGTAGTCTCCACTGTTGTTACATCATTGATAGGGTCCCGGTTCTATAAATAGGTTTTGAAACTTGATATATACATATTTTTCTGAAGAGTGATCTTATTACAAAGAAATTGTGTTCAATAACAAAGTCAGATTATTCAACTGAGGAGTTGAACCATGCTCTAAATAGTCCTCAGATTCCAAAGAGGAATATATCTTATTTAAGAAGCTATAAATTTAGGATTTGTTTGTTTTAGATTTTTAAATATGATATCTATTTTGATTCTATGGATTATTGGGTTTCATGTGCATAATATAATTTTTCTTTGCAAATATAGAATATACTCATTATAGGATATGGTTATAAATATACCAAATGAATTCTATAATATAATTTGAGCGAGTCAATACACAGTAGATTGAAAGCAAAACATAGCAGAAAATGTAACACATACAATAGAAGATCTCAATAGTCTATCAACATCATCATCATCCTCACCGGAACTTCAACAATTAATCACATCAAATTATGTGCCACTTTAATATTTACCAGATCACCTGTGTGCGCAAAAACATTTTTCATAGTCTACTCAGATGTCCAAGAACAAATTCACATATTTAGATTTTGTGTTTTCCACCCTTATACAGATTTATTTGTTGCAAATATTGAGCACAAATTTAGAAGACAATACTATAATGTAAATACCTAACTGAACCAATGATTCTAGCTAGTCATTTTTTATGTCATGACTGAATTAGTTGTTTATTTTAGTCATTTTTAACTCTGTCACTTATTATCTAGTCATAGTTGTTAACTGGTGACTAAATTAGTCATTAATTTTAGTCGTTTATAGTTGGGTCAATCAAAATTGCTCATATTTAGTAGTAAATCACTTGAAAAACCTAAGGTGACTAGAATTTTTAGTCACCTAGTAGCTAATTCCTCATTTTGTACTAGTGAGGGTTGTGGTCCCTCATGAATATATCCATCCACCTTTCTATGGCATTCATCCTTTCATCTATTCTGATCTCTAGGGTGTCGAAGGGATAGAGATGGGGGATATATTTGTTCTGTCTTCTGTCTCCTTCCTCTCTCGCTTGCTCTCTAGCAGCAATCAGGTTTATCTCCACTTCTGTGGTGTCATGCATCATGCCTTCCATAGATGATTACCTCATTTCATTGAGCATACTGTAGTTGGGTGGCACCGGGAGGGGGTCTGAACTCAGAAGGAATAGTGTTATATACTTCCATAAACCTGTTAGAGAATTCCTGGACAAATTTATCTCATCCCTTTTGATGGAATGGAACCGATACAAGCACTTCCTGGGGTCCTTCTTCTCCGCCCATATTTCTTTGAAGGCAGCTTCTAAGGCCTAGTAACCTAGGATGGAGGTATTTAGAATGCTAGTGAACCATCACCTTGCCTCTCTAGAAAGGATTTGGGTGAACACTATGACCTTAATATCTTCATGATCCACTTCTTCCAGGTCAACCCACTCTTCCAACCCCCAAATGCTCCTCAGTTGAATATCCCTTCTCACCAGAGAATTCAATTGACTCTTTTGGCATACTGCTGGGGAAGTTCATGAAGGATTGTAGGGAGGAGTATAGGGGTGAATCGTTTGGCCCTGGATGGGCTTGTTGAAGATATTTCAAGAGGGTCTAAAGCTTTGAATGATGAAGGATTTGCATATTTTGAATGGAGGGTAGGAAATGTTGCAACCGTGGGTGGTCCTTTGACCATGGATTTGGATGAGGCCTGTTTATAGAAGGGAACTAGGTTAGCAGCATCATGAGTCTCACGGGTCTCGAATGAAGGGTTTTGTCTAGTCATATGTACAGGGAGAAGGATATTTCTCAGTGTTTAAAGAAGTATATACAAGGGTGGTGCTAGGGTCTTTCCCTGAGATTGAAATATATTGGAATACCATTCGAACCAAGCTAGGGAAGGACTAGAAAAATTGTACCAGGAAGGAAAGGACATATTGGAGAAAGGAAATAGAGTGCCACATGTTTCATTTTTTCCTTCCAAGCTCTATTATATTGGGCTCGTTTTCCCTAGTGGAGTCTCCATGGAACCTTTGAAAACTTTGTAGCTTCTGGGTGTTCAAGGTTCCTAGTGGAGTCACCTTCAAAGGCCTTGAGTGGAGTCACCAAAGCATATCGAACCAAAAATGTGTCTAAGATTGGTTGCGTAACTAGGTCATAGAACTAAGCAATGTCGTTTTAACCAGGGATGATTTTCTCATTCATTCCTTGGCAATGGCGCCATGATGTTAGCACCCTATAATTTTCCTATGGTTTTTGTAGGAAGTCACAAGGGTAACAATTTCAACCAATCTTTAGACTGCCCTCTTTCCAAGGCAGTCAGAGAGGGTTCTCTCTTTGTCACGGTACAATTCACATACACATATAACAATCAAGAGCATGTAGAAGCCTATATTTCTGCTAGTAACAGGGTATTTACAAAATAAAATGGCTTGAATAGATAAAATAAATCAAAACCATTGGGCGATGGAGTCAAAGTATGAATCATTCAAGGTTATTATAAAGGAAAGTGAGTGAGGTTTCCACATAGTATTCTGAGGCAAAGTAAGCATCACATACAATAAAATATCTTTAAGCGGTTTTAGGAGGAAGATTTAAAATCCCAACATGACAAGGGGAATTTATTAATGGATGAATCCCTTGCAACACCTTTAGTGGAAGGGACATATTGAGGGAAATAGCAGAGGTGGAGCATCTAACAAATGACGAATTCCAAAACCACCAGAGCAAACACATAAATGAATTCAAAGAGAGTAGTGCAAAGAGTGCTTAATAGAGAACGAATTATTTACACTTAAATTTAAATGCATTAGCAGTAAATACAAAATGGAATGAAATAAACAGGAAGACAAACTGAGTGCATAACACTGTGATGAATCTCAAAACGCAAAAAACTGCTTCTCATTATCCAAACTAAAAATCTTTTCATAGTTATAAACCGACGCTCAGGCCTAAAAAATGAATATAAGTCAAACCTTTATCCTCCTCAAGAGAGGTTCTATTTATAATGTGGAATACCCCCAGGATATGTCCTGAAACAACGGCTACAAAATCCAGGATTAACCCAGAACAATTCTGTCACAATTTTGGCATACTTCAATAGGTACCAGCTTCACCACTACTTATTATCAAAATAAGGAATGTGTTGTGACATGCATTCTGGGAAATATGCGACCAAGACATATTAAATGTAGGCTCGCTTTCTTTGAAGGTGACATTTCGGCACCAATGGACTTATCTTACTGGCACACTCCTTTGTTCTATAGGCCTGAGAGAGTCTAGGGGCCTTTCTACATTTTTTGGTCCTCTACCTGACCTAATATTCCATTAGTACTATTTTTGAAAGCTTAGATGAGACAGACCTCGGTCGGTACTAGTCCTCCAATGTACTCGTCATTCTTGTCGACCCACCGAAGTTGAGTTCTCCCCCACGAAGCGTATCTACGTGGTTATCCCATAGGATCATCATCATTGTGGATGAGGTTGATAGGATGAGTCTGAGATGATGATCATGAAGCCCTCCATTCTCTTTTCATGGTGTCAAAAAATCCCTTTCAATCATCCACCTCTAGGAAAGGATACTCGATACCATGCCCAGGGAATCCAAGGTCATGTCTGGGGACTTGGGTGGAAGATTTGTTGGACCAAGAATTCTAGCTACTGCTCCTATAGTAGTGTCTCAATTTATCCTACCCACATGGTATTCAATGGCATAAACATCCATTATTAGCATAGGGAACGCCTTTACCCCGATGGCTTGAATTATTAACGTATGAGGGCCTATCCGGGTCCTTGTCCTAAGAAAGATAGAGGGTATATCCACACCACAAGCCATAACTGGTCCCATATTGGGCTCCTGGGATCTATATCAAAGTGATATCAATCAGCAAGCCTCACCGTCAATAGACGATTTCTTATGTGTCTTCGAATACCTCCACTTTATCTTTATATCGAATCAGATAGCTAACTTCTACGATGTGATTGGAGTTCTGCCATGTTAAGTGGCATGATAGTAACAAGAGAGATCATGTGGCTCCTATTCCTGTCCCTTTATGTGAAAATGTAGACCACGCTGCCCTTTCTTGTAGTGAATTTCCCATTATTGCATTCTGAGGTGACCTCCGCCCTTACGATCGCATGATGTGGAAAAACATTCTTATCTTCTATTGCGCAGTCATCATGGAACATGTCCTCTCCACACATGGAAGGTAATGGCTACCAAATTTTTGGAATGTGCCCTACGCTACCATTATTTCCTACTTCGACCTCTGTTTCACGGTCCCTTCTTTCCACGTGTGTCTATTAGTGAACCGCGCAGACCTAGGATATGATTTTGCATCATTGTTGTCAGTTGTCCCTTCCTTATTCAGTGGTACCTACCACCCTTCATGATATATATGCTAACTAGCCCCTACACATCTCCCTATCATGATGGAGATCGAATCCATCGGTCCATAGTTTTGATAGATCTGCATTGTTGAAAACAAGGACCCCTATGAGGCTTTACATCACTTCCTCCCCTTATCCCTCATGCACCTTGCTGTTGTGACCTCAATTAGAACTGTCGATCAGGCTCTCGCCTGATCTCCACCATTCAAAAATGTGGGGCCTTTCTCTATTTTGTAGCCCCCCTTCTTCCTTATCCACTATGCAAGCTTGGGCAGTGAAATATTTCCGCCCACAGATCTTTCTGATTAGGGGATCGGGTCTACCGTCAATATGGTTGGTGATTAACCATGTTCGCTAGGAAAACATACAGAGCATGAATTTCGCATGCCTTCATGGCTTAGTTCTCTATGCACCTCCTATATCACCGAATCTTTTTCCTCTTCTACTCTATGCTTTCTGTCCTATGGTGACCATTCTTGAAGCCGCCAAGTTCGAAAAAAAATCTTCCTATACCCATGCATGTCATCTTATCGTTGCCGGTGCTTATTCAAAATTTAGCACAAGTGATAACAGTAAGTAAGAGATCAAAATCATTCTCCAGTTATGTATCTTTGATGTGTGATTGTTTAGATCAAGAACCTACCAGTTATGAAGAAGTTGTCCAGAAGAAAGAATGGGGAGAAGGAATTATGAAAGATACCAATCAATAATGAAGAATGATGTTTGGGATATAGTTCCCAAACCCAAAGGAAAGAGTGTGGTATATTCCAAGTAGATCTAAAATATTAAGGATGTAGCTGATGGAAGTATTGAAAAATACAAAGCAAGGTTTGTGGCTAGAGGATAGTCTCAAAAAGAGGGAATTGATTATGAAGAGACATTTGCATTAGTAGTAAGGTACACTTCCATTAGAACTATCATGGAATTTGCATGTATGATGAAGTGGAGTTTACACTAGATGGATGTAAAGACAAACTTCCTTAATGGTGTAATTTAGGAAGAAGTATACATTGAACAACCAGAAGTATTTGAAGTCGAATATATATGGACTCATGTATGTAAGTTGAAGAAGGATCTGTATGGACTAAACCAATGTCCAAGATATTGGTATGGAAGGATAGATAGATTATTAACAAGCTTGGGTTTGACAAAAGTAAATCTGACCCTAACCTTTACTTTAAGGTTATGGATGATGAACTTGCCATACTATTACTGTATGTGGATGACTTGTTTCTGACAGGAAATGAGAAAAATATTGTAGAATGCAAGAAGAAGCTTGTCGAAGAAGTCGAGATGAAAGATCTTGAATTGATGGACTATTTTCTAGGCCTGGAAGTATGGAAGAGGATAGAAGAAATGTTTCTCAACCAGGGAAAGTATGTTGTGGAAATCTTAAAAATATTTGATATGTTGGATTATAAAGCCATGGCCACACCCATGGATACCAACTTGAATTTGGTGTCTAATGGATCATCAGAGTTACTGGATGTAACTCAGTATAGACAGATTATTGGGTTGTTGATATATCTGATGAATACCAGGACAAATATATGATTTTCTATGAACAACTTGAGTCAATATCTAGTTAAACCTAGGCGTGTTCACATGATAGTTGAAAATCATGTGATAAGGTACCTGAAAGGTACAATAGACTTTGGACTATACTATGATGGAGATCATAACTACAAACTATATGGTAATATAGATGCAGATTGTGATGGAAGTACCGCAGACAAGAAGAGCAACTTAGGTGGATGTTATTATCTAGGATTCACCATGATCTAAATTATTATAACATATTTCCTAAACAAGAAGAAAAGCAAGGTTGTTTTCCTTCTAAAATGAGAGGAAATGATATGGATATGGAGAAAGAGAAGTAGAATATAGTAATGATATAATGTTAGTTATTAGCCATTAGTTAGTTAATTATAACATATATCAAAGTAAAAAAGGAGATAAAATGAAATCTAACATCCCTATTTTGTGCATTTGTTAAAGAAGGCCATTCTATAAAAAAAAAGATATCATATTTGAAAACATAATAATAACTTTTATTATTATTCGTCTCCTATAATTTAAAATGTTAAGAGTCTAAAACATGTACATTAATGATGATGTATCATCAAAGTTTGAGACTTTTACACATGGAAATACTTCATTTTTGTTACGAAATCTTTAGGAGGAATCAAATTCAACCAACAAAACCATCTATATGAATATAAATAATCAGATAACAACATAATTAATAATATTTTCTCGTTTAATGGGACACATAAACTTTGACAATTTTATCTGATGTAAACTATAAACTATCTAATGTCACTTCAATTATGTGAATTAATATGGCTATAGTTACCATATATAATTTAAAATCCCTCAAGAGTTCCTCTAGTGTCTCTACTTTCTTATGAAGTGATTTTTTGTAGTGACCAAATGAAAATGATGACTTGATAAGATATAAATCACGATAGATACTACTTATGGTAGGGCATTAAGAAAGGTACATCATAATTATATATGTCTGATCATGTTGTAATAGTATGTATCCTAGTGGTTGAAATGGGTGCACAAGAGTGTAGCAGTAGATTGTCTTATATTAATGTTGTTGTAGTTGGCTATTGAATCCCAACTGCTTTTAAGTTGTAAATGATGATTGATTTAGTAACTATTTAAAACTTTTATTTTATGCTTTATAAAGTTGTGGATGTGGTTTTTAAATTATGATAAGATAAGTCCATCTTCCAAACCAAGTCCATGTCTATTATATTTCAATAAATATAATATAACTTATTGTAGATTTTTTTTGAACAGCTGTGTACAATTGAGATTGATCCCACATCACACATGATAGTCATGGATGATTCTGTTGGTTATATCCCACCATAGGCGAAGGTCGCACCAGCTGCTACACAGGCTGCTCTAGTAGTGGAGCTAAACCCTGTTAGGTCTATAACAAAAGACAAATTAATTATTTAGCTAGGTTAATTAATGTAAATAAACTAAGAGGTGACTTGAAAAGTCACCTCTCTTCCCCATACATGGTATAAATTACCGGGGCCCTATTATGTAATACATATTCTACATTATATAAAACATATAATTCTACATTGTGTTCTTCTTTGCAACTTCTTTCCTCTTTCATTGGTATCAGAGCCTCTCGGCTCTCGGCACCATCCCATCACCACTCCCAACTACCACCTCCACTGCACCCACCTCCTCTTTACCTTCCTCGCTCACACTGCACTCCACACCATCTTTCCACTCCTGTCACTCTCCATCCTCTGTTGCTCCATTGCCCCTCTACCGCCTGCTCCACATCTCCCTTAATCCCTCTTTCCATCTCCCGCTCTCTCCTCCCTCCATCTTCTGCATCTAATGTTGCCTCTCCCCAACACCCCTCATCTCCATCCTCTGCACCCCTCCCGCCTCTCTCCATCCTCCCCCACTCCCACCTGCTCCCTCCACGTGCACTCCTCCATCTGACACCCCTCTCCATATCCTCCATCTGGCATCATCCGTCGCTCACCATACCCCCTCCATCACCCTCCATGCTACTCTCCCTCCATGCTGTCCCCATCACCCTCCACATTGCTCTCCCTCCCGCTGCCTCCATCACCCTCCACGCTGCCTGCTCCACCCCCACCTCCGCTCCATCCTTCCTCGACCATCACTGTTGCTCTCCTTCAGTCGCTCATTCACATTAATTTTTTTTTTAATAAATTTTTTAATATTAATAATATTTATTAATAATATTATTATTATTTAATTTTAAAAAAACTACATTATAATAATAATTATTATTATAATTATAAAGAGAGAGAGAGAGAATCGTGGCGAGCTGGCATCATACATTGAATAAAAATAAATCAATGTTTAGCACCAAGAAAATTCCAGCAATCACCAGATCAATGGACACTCGGTTCGATCAAATCAATGAGAAAATTAACAAGAACCACGAGGAACTCCATGAAAAGATCAAACAAACCCGTGACAATTTGACATCAAAGTGGACACAATTTACGTCACGAATTGAGAAAGGATTCCTCACTCTATAGGAAGACCAAAATAAAAATAAAGCAGTTTTAATCGCCATCTTGGACAGATTACAAATCTCGAATGACCTGCAAACAAAGTCTCCCAGAGCTCTCGAGCAGTTAGATCCTTTATTCAACATGTTGTCCTCTAACGCATATACACAAGGACACCAAATACGGGTGAAAGTCAAGTTACCCAAATATGATGGGGATGAACGACAATGCATAGTGTGGATTAACAAAGCCGAGGAATACCTAGACATCCACAACATCCATTACGATGGCGAGAAAATTAAATAATCCTCCATGCATCTAGAAGGAAACGCTTACAACTGGGTTAGCTTCAGGAACGACCTCATCAAAATATTCCAAGGCATTGAAGAAAAAGAATTCTTTGCCAAGATCACAAGGTTATAACAAAAAACAGTGTCGATGGGTACACCTTTGACCGGTAAGCGCTGTCAACTCGAGTCCCAGATTTAACTTGTGACCAACGACTACAAACCTACATACATGGTCTAAAACAACACATCCGTGATGAACTATATTTACACAACATCTCTACCATGGAGGAAGCATGACGTAAAGCTAGGATTATTGAAAGAAAATCCATTCATACAATTGTCAACCAAGACGACCCCAAAAAGAACCCCCTCCAATTAGGATACAAAAGAAATCCAAGGTATACACCGCCTCAACTTAGGGAAGGAACAAAGCCCAGTTTAGAGTCCTAGAGAATAAAAGAAGGAAAATGTAAGTTCTATGGGGACAAATGGGATCCTGAGCACAGATGCTTACATAAGAAATTATATGCTTGTGAAGCGGAGCTAGAAGTAAATGAACCAATGGAGAACGATGCAAATAGCCAACAAAACTACCACCCAGGAATCGAGGACGACTCCCCACAAATATCATTAGCCGCTATTACCAGAATCGCCCAACTGCAAACATTGAATATTAAAGGACATATAAAAAATAATAACATCACAATTCTCATCGACTCTGGAAGCACCCATAACTTTGTTAATGTCAACCTTGCTAAAGTATTTAACCTATTTATTCGTCCAGTACCTAACATGAAGGTTATGGTAGCAGATGGCAAGAAGATTGACAATGTGGGGAAATGTCACAAGGTTAAGTTACAAGTGCAAGAATATAACTTAGAGTCAGATTTTCTTGCGGTACCACTAGGAGGAATCGATGTAGTATTAGGAATACAATGGTTACAAACCTTTGGTACATACTCTACAAATCACCAAGAACATTTTATTGAATTCCATGAGTTTGGGAAAACACACAAATTATATGCGTACCAACCACCTCCAACACAACTGGTTACATCACATCAGATGGAAAAGCTATGTTGGAAAGATACACCAACATACATACCTCAATGTCAAGAAATGGAGATTCTAACAAGTGAAGAAGATATGGACAAACAACCAAAGACACAAGAGCTGATTTGAAAACATCGCAAGGTGTTTCAGAATTACCTATGGCACTCCCAACAATAGAAAAACTGAACTCATAATCAAAATAGAACAAAAGACAAAACCTACAAGTAACAACCCATACAGATATCCACATCAGAGACATTGTGACAGTTCACGTAGTCATTGTTGTCAAATAATCTTTGAGGAAAAAAATTCCTTAAGGGGAAGGAAATGTAACAAAAGACAAATTTAATTATTAAGCTAGGTTAATTAATGTAAACAAACTAAGAGGTGACTTGAAAAGTCACCTCTCTTCCCCATTCACAGTATAAATTACTGGGGCACTATTATGTAATACATCTTCTAAATTATATAAAATATACAATTCTACATTGCGTTCTTCTTTGCAACTTCTTTCCTTTTTCAAGGTTGTCTGTAAAAGTGCACATAGACAGACCAGGTCCATTTGAAACCACATGGGGCAAGTGCACATGTAACCAGAAGAGGAAGGAAAAAACATCAACAACCCCAATGCCACCCCAACCACAGGATGAATATTCTGAGACAAGAAACATGTTTCCACCTTACATTCTTCCCAGATGAAGTGGTGCACCGAAAGTCAACATCCCAAAGAAATTAGAGGCCACGGTGATAGCACCATTGGTTCCAAAAGGAGTGAAGGTGTTGATGAATATTATGTCAAACTTGTGGTGTCCATCTTTTGTTGACCATGACAAAAAGAAGCATGAATACTTGGACCACAAAAACTATATGGATACTGTGTAGGATACACAAGATGTGCCCATGTGATTTTTCACAAAGGCGTGGCATAGAGGATTGGAACAGTCTGGTACACTATCACTATTATATATGCCACATTTTGGTTGCAGCATACCAATAAACACCTAAATTAAGTAGTTGTTGGTATTCTTTCATGGAGGGGACCTACGGCTTGGAAAGATTACAACTGTATATGTTAAACCTATTGCAATCATAACAGACCCACCATTTGCAGGGATGGACCTAGCGCCACTTCTCAAGAAGGATCAAGAAATGACAACAGTTGTGTGGATGAAGGAGAAATATGACATAGTAAGAGATAACAGAGGATTTCAGATTGCCTCCATTAATTATTATACCATTCGCTTTGCTACAAAGTTATTGGCCTCGAAGTAAGTATGCAAGATGCATCCAAACAATGCACTGAAGGAGCCATTGCACTGATTGAACTATGTGTAGAAGGGGTTGAAATCCATTGGTATCAGTTCTTGGTGAATGAGTTGTTGCAAGATTCTATTGAGTTGCAAAAGGACGGTAAGCCATTTCACTACTCCTGGTTGATAATTTTAATTTCATTTGTTGCATGGTCCGACCCACCGAATTACCAAGGGGTAGATATGTCAGTTAATTTCACAAGAGCATGATACCAAAACCTTTAGCTTGACAATCATAGAATGGCACATCATACATAAAATAACATTGAAACTTTATGCATGGCGAGGCTATAAGACACTAGGTAAAGAACATCTATAGGCTGGATGAAGCTACTATACAATGCTTTCATCAAGTGGTTAGACTTGATATTGGCATGAACCATGTCAACATGTAGCTGTGCCAAGACCCACAACGTCCATGCTTACCGATGCAATTTATACTAATAGAGGAAGAGTTTGAAGAAATTTTTGGGGAATGGTAGGATGAATGGTGCATCTCGATGCTGGAATATCAGCTCGTCCAAGAAGAACAACAACAACAAAAGAATACACCAACACCAAGTAATGAAAATCAAGAAGGAAATCCATAGGATGATTTAGACTCAACAGGGAATCGTTCAAGCTTGACTCTGACAGACCCAAAAATAGAGAAGAGAGGGAAAGAACCTGAGATAAAAAAATAGAGTCCAAAAGAAAGAAGAATAAGATGAAGGATGATAAAAGTACAAATACCATCATCCTGGACAACGAAGATGTGCAACTGATGAATAAAGAAATAATTGAAGCTGTGCAGGAAAGCTTCAAAACAATAGAAGAGCGACAAGAAGAGATTTCAGGTACAGAAACTGATTTTCTCAAAGTTTTGTGTAAGGTGGTCGAAGGGATTAAATTTGTTGCAGACTATTCATCCCCAACCACTAAGTCGTAGGATCCACCAGAGGCTTCAGAAGTACCAAAGAATGGAATAACAGTTCCAGTTATACCCATAAGAACAGAGGTATCTAGAGGAGTTCTTGATTTGTGAATCCCATATTTCAACGATGTTGCTAGGGACATAGGCTGAATAACGATAGACTTGTCATTAATAGAAATGGATAAAGTATATGCAATGAAGAGTGTTGCAATTGTGGAGATAAAAGTATGAGAACGTGCACTAACTAAGAAGGTGAATACCACAAACCAAAATATTAAAAAGATGAAACTAGTAGTACAAGATGTCGAGTAGAGTACAAAGACACAGTAATAAAATCTTGAGAGGATTGACAAGGAGGTCACTCTGGCTTGTACAAACTTTGAAAAAGAGGGAATAAAAGAGGAAATGGTGCAAGAATCCAAGGTCACTCAACTTGAAAATATAGCAGAAGACCTCCATAGGAAATTCGCAGAGCTGGAGGCACAAATCAAACTAAGCACGTCCCCTAAGGTGGTGGAAGAATGAAGGAAAACAACAATGGAAGCTGCGCAGAAGATCAAACAACCAGGTGCAACGTGTGCGGAATTCCTCAACCAAGTGTCTCAGACTTTGGAAGTGCTCATGGATGATAAAGAGTTAGAAAAATTCGTAGAAGAGATGTATGGTTGAAGTGCATGTAAACGAGATGAAGAGTGCAATGAAGAATTTCTCTTGGCAGAAAAAATGGCTAAGGCGGCAGAGATGAAAAAGTTACAACAGCATGTAACAGTGATGCACACACAACAACGACACCATGTAGATAAGGTTGAAGAACTGCATGCCAAAGCTGAAAGAGTTACAAACATCATTCATCCTATGCATCAGAAGGTGCAAGATGCAATGACATTAGTGGAAAAGTAAATGTCGTAACATGTTTATTCCAACCTTGTGGATAAATTGCAAAAGACTGAGGAAGAAGTGTGACTAGAGTCAGAGACAGTAGCAAAAATATTGGAATATTTTCCCACTAAATTTGGCACAACTAAGTGGATCAGGAAAATCCATAGGTGAGTGTTGGGGGCCTACTAGGCCTAACAAAAATAGTTATGGTAGAAGAAGAGAAAGGAGTTACAACAAAATCTGCAACAGAAGGAAGGAAGTAGAGGTGGTCAAATAAAAATGTCAACATAGTTCAAGCAGAGCCTATTTTGGATATGGGAGTAGCGAGGAAGAAGAGGACATCCATATTTTCTGCAAAGGAAATAATTTTATGCATTGTGTGTCATGAAAACATTGACGCAAATCAAGGAAATGAATATGACATTTAGTAAAAATATATCTATTTCCAACAACATGATCATAACAATTGAACACAAGAATGAATATTTTGACTGTCCTATCATAACAATCCAACACAACAATGAATATCCTAGAAGCGGTAGGTCCCCCCTATTCTAGTATATTGCTGCATTATTTCCTATATTTATTTCATTTATATTTTTAGTTTTGAGTTTATTTATAATTTACATAATAAGCATTCATTTATTAAACTGTAATTGAACCACTCACAATGGAGTACTGTTACAAACAAATATTAATCTTATGATTAGATATATGACTTTAACTTGCATTTTCAATGTTTATGATATGGTATATTATGGTTAATAATAAAATGCATCTTTGTGAAAAAAAAATAGTTTTATTGCTTTAAGGTAGGTTGATTTGTTACTCTTTCTAAAAAAGATCTAGTTCTATGTGTTTACTATTGCAATATAGATTTAAGTGTATGAAATATATTTATTGCAATTGATTGGAAATCATAAAGGACCTAATTCTTCATATACTGTGCACAACACTTCACAATTACATAGTAACTCCAAGTTGATAAATAAATGAAACTGAGTATATATCTATACATATAAATTCCTTATGATTTTTGGTGTCATTTCCATGGAAGTTCTAAGTAATTAAGGAATTAATAGTTTTAGTTTGAGGATTACATTCTAAAAATAATAATAGACACAAAAACAAAGTGTTTTTTGCATATAGTTTTGGCATAAAAAAATAATAATAAAATTATGTAGTGAATCCCTATTTCCCTAAATTCAAATTATGTTAGTTTAGGAATGCATGGATAGACCTAGAAATAATAAAGGTAGATTTCTTAGAGGAATAGGAAGAGTAGTTCTAATTTCTTTAATCACTCCATTTACTCCATTTCAGGGTGTTGAAAGAGATCATGTATTTACTAATCCATTGGTAGGTAGAACAACAAGAGGAGGCAAAGTAGGAAAAATTGAAGTGACAACAAGATCAAAAGGAAAAGTATCAACAACAAATGCAATGGTGGAAATTGTAATTTGTTCAATTGATCTTACAATGCGACATAAATTGGAGAACATGGTGAAAATGAGGCAATATCAAATGTTGAAGAAACATGGATAAAATGAGGTAGTGTCAAATTTTGAAGAAGAGACAACATTTGGGTTTCATATTTTAGATCGAACAACAATTGTTCAGATGAAAAGAATTCCACCATCAGTATTGCTAAATTTTCATGGGATCGATACAAAGGATATTGATGTTTTTTATTTTTTAATTTGATATGTTGTGTCATAGTTATGATTATTCAAATGATGCAAAAAAACTTAAACTATTTTGTACTACTCTTAAGGATGCATATTTATGATAGGCTATGGGATTAGGAGGAAATATTGTTAGAACTTGGGATGATATACACAATTTTTTTTTAAAGAAATGCAAGGAACATTGTAAATATAGAGATTTGAAATAATAAGTTTCTATAATTATACAAATTGAGAAAGAAATTTTAGTTTATTATCTTTAAAGGGTTCTATATAAGGCTTGAAAGAGACAAATGGAATAAATTAGTTCAGGATACAATTCAAATTGTTTTCTTAACAGTAGTTAGGGATGAATCCATGTAGTGTACCCAACCCCAAAACACAATAGCAAGGTCGGATACACATAATACTATCAAGGGAAATTCTGGTTCAAGTGAATGCAAAATGGAAAAGGGTTTATTTAATGCTAGGCCATCATGCCAACAAGTTAATAAAATAAAATCACTTAGCCATTAAAAGAAATGTGACAATTCCAATGTAAACCTTTCTCAAAGGCACATGCGATGAAAGGTATGTAGCATGAATGAAACAAGATATAAGTAAACAATTTCATGTGTAATTAAACATTGATGTAACATCTATGGGTCGCCAAGTTTGTATCCATTAACCCACACAATAAAACTAGATCTACATATGCTAATAAAAACCACATTTTACGCCACAAAACAATTCATATTTACAACAATAAAATAATTATGAACCAATCTATAGCGATTTAAACATATACAACATAATATCGAAAAGTTGTCAACTACGACCATATAAGAAACATAAAAACCATATAAGTCAATTTCCCAAACTAATACAACAATGAAATTGTCAACTATGTGATCTACTAGTTGAGGTGTGTATGGGGAAGAGCGGGGGGGGGGGGGGGGTGTTATGCATATGGTTGGGAGAAAGTGTCCCTCTAATTGGATTATTCCTAACTATTAATCAATCATAGGAAGAGCCAAAACCAACCCACTAAAACTTGCTAATGTCAAAATAGTTCATGTGGAGACCCGACATGGACTCAACATATATTTTTTTATGAAAGTATAGCGGAACCTCCCTATTGTTGCAAGTAGGTTTGTAAAAAACCATGTAGCAAGGACTCATCTAGTTTTGTTTCAATGGATCACATGTGCATGAATCGATGCAAAGGAGCCTCTTGTGTGGATCTGGGTTTTGTCGGTTCTACAGTCAATGAAAAATATAACAATAGTTTGTTTTGAAATTTTCAAATATTTGATATATTTTTTATTGAGAACAATGAAATAGAATTGTCTCATACCATCCCTTTATTCAATTATGCTTAACAAATGACCATGGGAATGGTCAACAGATTCAATGGTGTTATGAAGGGATGTGGCTAAAGATAATATTTATGGTTCCCTTATTGATTTGAGTTCTTGAATGAAGCTTCTCAATAAGTTTAAATGTTGGTTAATCTTGGTTTCTATGCTTAGATTATCCTTAGGGTTCATGTTTGCTTATGGAATTGGTTCGAGTTTTATTTTGTTTGGTTTCTCCTTAAAGTTAATGTTTGTTTGTGGATATGGTTTGGGGTTTTCTACCATTGTAATGAAAAATAGATAGTTGACTTCATGTAAATATATATAATATTCTAATTGTCCCCTCCATTGAAGACATATTAAATGGTTTTAAAACACGTAGTTTTAATGTACTTTTGTTGCTGTGTCAGCAAATAATATTTTGGTGTTTAGAAATGAAAATAATATCACTTAACCAATCATTAAAATATCTCTAATAACTAGTAATATTTGAATTTAATGTTCACAAGGATATAACCAGACTGTTGAAATGTATAAAACAAACAATAAGTGCATTCTTTACTAGAACGCAGTTCAAAAGCAGATACAAACATCATTACAATATACTTATGAAGCATATACCCCATAAGAAAATGAGCATGAACACCATATAATCACAGAGTATCCCCCAACAAAGTATGGACAACAATGTATTCTCCTTATTATATGTGTGATGAAAAATTCTATACAAAACAAATTGTACAACAAAAAACCTTTTATGTTTCTCATGTCATTACATTTATAAGAAAAAAATTCATAATTGTCTTGGTAGTTACCTAAATAGACTCTTATACTTCCAATGTCCTATTGTTTCCTCTAGAATAACCTTTAGTTTCATTTCAATCCTCATTAGGGCTACTCAATCATGAACCAAGGAAATACAATAATGAACACCAAATTTACAATATAATTTTAAAATCTATGTGGTTGGTGGGTCCCCTTTTTCTATGTATGCACTCAACCTGCTATGATAATCATAGATCAATTTAATTCTATGAGTACCCAAGGTATTAAAAGGAACCACATGGTATATTACATCATTATATATGGATATAAGGTTCTTATGAATGGGTATATTGTATGACTTAATAAGGATGGAATCCTTGGTAGGCTTGGCCACAAATTCATTGAGGTTTTTAGTAGTCACACTAGATATGGATTTTAAGCAATCACACTAGATATGGATTCGATATCCAACTTATTTTATTAGTTAATGTTGATTACTTTTACATTCCTCTACTAAAATTGTTTCTCCTTACCCATTCTACACACAAAGGAAGGTTACAATAATTAGTGAGTTTTACAACAATTTGGAAGACATGTTGACATTTTTCAAATTTGCACAATTTACATATTTCTCAATATTACCTATTTATTTCTCAATATTACACAATCTAACTCTAATTAGAGTGTTTTTTCTTTATCAACCAAATATCTCTACAAAAATCCCTTTTCCTCTTTCCTTTGTTGGTATTTATATGTTCTATCTTAATCTCAAAATATGTCTTCTACTTTTTTTCGAAGCCTCTAAGGGCTTCTCTTTGTCAACTCATTAGGTACATTTGGCATACAATCCTTCACCTACAAACTCCTTGGCATGTTGTGCCTTTTGGTGTATCCATCTACTGCCATTACTCCTGCATTTACTGTTCAACTATCTTCACAATGGTGCTTGGATTCCATGTTCTTCAACTTCTTTATTTGGACGTGATTTTAAATTATTTAGCTTCCTAGTGTGACACTAAAGTTCTCCCCACCAGTCATCAGATGATGTCTTGAATCCATACTCTATTTTCAATCTTCTTCGTGACTCGACCAATCCTTTTTGACACCTTCCTTCTGGTGTTTTTTTTAATGAAACACATCATCCAACATTTATGGCTTCCTTCTACCTTGGGTTGAATTCAAACACAACTTATCTCCTTCGATCAATTGATATTCTCCTTACTGCTTCTTTAATCTATCAACTCAATGAATCATGTTTTACCTACCCACCTACTTAGACATCAACTATTCAATGCTGGCATCGACCTCCCTCTCATCGAATTATCCTTTGACTTTGACTAGCCTTCCTACCAATCCTTCATCCTCAACTTGATCTGCTCGACTCAAGTCAAATCCTAGAATCTAATTCTTTTAAACCACTTTTGATCATCTATTAACAATTTCCCCTACTTTGTTATGGAAGGACCTCAAATCCCTGAAAGTGAGTTCTTCATTGACTATCTGTAGCTTTTGGTCATGAAGTTCAATTCCATTGCATCACTCTACATAGTTGAGAAATAAATTTGTCTTAGGTTCTCTTTTTTTAACCAAAACTTCAACCTTTTATACTCTTATTTCGATATCCATCTGGCTTCCCCCAAAAAAATTTATTTCTACTAGACCAAATAACTTTTCTATATTTGATTCTATGTTCGTCCAATTTATTACTCATCTATCACTTGAACAACTTCTTTAGCTGGTCATCTTAGCATATAGCCTTGCTAGTTGATGTTCAAATCTCTTCCACTCGTCGATCCCTCTAAATACTCATATAAATTGAAAAAATTGAATGTGGATGAAATATCCAACTCCTCTGGAAGTTCCAACATATAAGCATTATTTGATATTTTCTTTAATATTCTACAAGGACCAATCTTCTTCATTTTAAACTTGTTGTATGTTCCCCTTGGAAACATTTCTTTTTGGATATGAGCATAGACTAAATATCCCTCTTTGAATTCCTTCAATATTCTCTTCTAGTTGGCTCTTAGTTATAATTTGTGTTATCATTCTGTAGTTATGTCCTGACTTTATCATGCACTTCTTTGAAGTTGACAACTTCATCAAGTTAATCAATCCCTGTGGACTTCTCTCTTGTGCGACTTAGAATGTACAAAGTCCATTCGAGTTGTTCATTGAATTATTTTACACAAACTATGCCTAAGATAGCATGTTCTCCCATGGTTTCAATCGATAAGGAACTAAAAACCTTAGAAAAATTCCTAAGCTTATGTTCATGACTTTAATATGTCGATCAGTTTATGGATGTTATGCAGAAGTGAACTATAACCTTGTATCCAAACTTTTCCACAAATTCCTCCAGAAATGTCCCATAAACTTGGTGTCTCTATCTAAAGTTAGTCTCTTTGAAAACCCATGCAACCTCACAATCTCTTTTAAAAATAAAGCAGTAATACCTTTACCATCACTTTCCTTCTTACATGGAATAAACAGTTCCATCTTTGAAATCCTATAAACCACTACAAATATTGAATCATTACCTTTCTGATTCTTAGGAAATCTGAAAACAAATTTCATGCTAATATCCTCCCATGGAAACTCTAGTACAAGTAATGGTGTATAGAGTCCTATATTCTAAATTATTTATTTTGCACAGTGACATATCATGCAATGATGTATCCATTTCTTAACACATTTTTCCATCCTAACCAATAATACTTTTCTTCAACCAATGCCTTGGTTTTATCAATGATAAAATGACCTCCTAGTCCTCCACTATGTAATTACCTTCTCAAGTTTTCTCTAACATATCCTTTGAGAATGTGTAATTGATGATTATTAAATAGATATCCTTCCTTGATAAAATATTCTAAGTATGGACTCATGTATTCAAGCCAAGTCTCTTTGCATGCCTTCCATACCTTAGGAAAATCTTGGTTGACTTCAAAGTCATCCTCCAATAACTCCAATCTTTTCAAATTAACAGTCATTGTGTTCAACAAAGAAATTTTCTAAATTACTGCATTGGCCACATTGTTTGAATTTACTAACTTATGTCTTAGAAAAAAGTATAACTCTACATGAATTCTATCTGCAGTCTTCATGTTCCTTTGGTTTAACTTGGTCTAAGTATTCAAATATAACAGATCTTGATGATCAATAAACAATACAAATTCCTTTGGAAACAAGTAGTTCCTCCATTACTTCATTGATATCACAATAACATAGAATTATTGGTCATAGACTAAATATTTCTTCTTAGCCTCATCCAAATTATCACTGGAAAATTACAATTGGTTTACCTGCTAGACTCTATTGGAACCCATAGTCATACTAAGAGGGGGGGAGGTTTGAATCAGTATCATAAAATTTTACCTAATTTTATTTCATTAATCATGTAACATTATTAACCTTGACATTCATCAAAATAAAGAACAATACAAAAAATATTTATATTGAAACTCAAGTTAATAAATTGACAAAAACACATATTACACGGATTTGCAAGAGACACCAATCTCCAATAGTGTCAGAACCAACTCATAGATTTTGCACATGCCAGTATGATCAGGACACTAATCCCTCTTATGAAAACCAACTTATTAGGCACTAACATGTTCAAGGGATGACGAAACCAATCCTCTTATGAGAACCAAATCATAATCCATAGACAAACTTGTCAAATGGAGGAGGACACCAATCCACTTTAGCACCCACCCGTCAAATCGATGAGGACATCAATCCTCTTGAGCATGAACTCAATTTTGCAGGCACCAACATGTGAGGAAACAAATCCTATATAATCACCAACTTACATTCCAAGCATCAACCTTCTCTCTCAAGCACCACTCAGCCATCCTGAAGTGAATATATATGCTTGTAATATAGTGTCACAAATATATATCCTTGCTTATTTGGTATTCCTGTACCTGGTATTGTTACTTGAAACACTCTATATTATTCCTGAAATTTTATCATCGATTTGCACATCAATTGTATATAGGTCCTTCTACACTTTACACTCTCAAACTTAAACCCTAATATTCACTTACTCTTTTTGTTCAAGTATCATGGAAAAAACTTCTCTATACAAAGATGTGTCCTTCAGGGATCAACACAATCATTGCAATCTTCATTTCTAGAGTGAACTTGAATATCTTTTGTAATTTTGATTATAGAAACCTTGCAAAAAGGTAACCGACGATCTCTAGATTCTTGGAAATAACATGTTCCTACAATCACAATAAAACAAATAATTCATACTCATAATCCCTAGTCTCAACTTAGTCTTCCATAATCTAATTCCTACAATATTCTTTTTACATTTCATCTCATATGATCAATTCACCTTTGTCATTACCATTGAAGCCATACATGCATGAAACCCAAGAAAATATATCTTTGATTGATTTCATCTTTTATCTATTATTCAGACCTCGGATTTCACTCATAGTTCTCCACACATCTCACACATTCTCATCAAATAAATCTTCTATTTATATCCATCAAGGTCAAAAACATGTGGACCATTGTTATCACTTTCCTTAGCTGACTTGTGCATTTTAATATCCAACATATAAACAAGTGATGTTCTCACTTTTTCTAATTGCATGGATGACACTCTTTTGTAGTTCATGTTGATTTGAGAGTTAACGTTTTCATATTTTTCTTCATTGTTCTATATTTTCCCTGGATGTAATGAATAACTTGATGGATAGAATAATAGGATTGATCCATAGATAAATATGATTGAAAGAATAAAACCACTCTTGGGGATTCAATCAATACCAAAATCATGTATGTTCTGGTAGTATAATCCTATAGGTGTTGGTACCAAAACTCATACCATAATTTTGAAGATGCATTGTCTTGATCTTATCAATTATTTCTTAGTGCATGGTATTTTTTTAGGATTATAATAGTATACCCAAGTATCGTATTGTATGTGATTATTTTGGATAGAAAACATTATATACACACACATTGGGGATTCAATCAATACCAAAAACTTAGAGATTGTATTGTATGTGATTATTTTGGATTGAAAACATTAGATTAGAGAGAAGTATTGTATTGTATGTGATTATTTTGGATTGAAAACATGAGAGAGAGAGAGAGTATAATCCTATAGGTGTTGGTACCAAAACTCATACCATAATTTTGAAGATGCATTGTCTTGATCTTATCAATTATTTCTTAGTGCATGGTATTTTTTTAGGATTAT